>JAMOLF010000199.1:57500-60000 GCA_025267735.1 Mactra quadrangularis
GGGTTAGGGTTAGGGTTAGGGTTAGGGTTAGGGTTAGGGTTAGGGTTAGGGTTAGGGTTAGGGTTAGGGTTAGGGTTAGGGTTAGGGTTAGGGTTAGGGTTAGGGTTAGGGTTAGGGTTAGGGTTAGGGTTAGGGTTAGGGTTAGGGTTAGGGTTAGGGTTAGGGTTAGGGTTAGGGTTAGGGTTAGGGTTAGGGTTAGGGTTAGGGTTAGGGTTAGGGTTAGGGTTAGGGTTAGGGTTAGGGTTAGGGTTAGGGTTAGGGTTAGGGTTAGGGTTAGGGTTAGGGTTAGGGTTAGGGTTAGGGTTAGGGTTAGGGTTAGGGTTAGGGTTAGGGTTAGGGTTAGGGTTAGGGTTAGGGTTAGGGTTAGGGTTAGGGTTAGGGTTAGGGTTAGGGTTAGGGTTAGGGTTAGGGTTAGGGTTAGGGTTAGGGTTAGGGTTAGGGTTAGGGTTAGGGTTAGGGTTAGGGTTAGGGTTAGGGTTAGGGTTAGGGTTAGGGTTAGGGTTAGGGTTAGGGTTAGGGTTAGGGTTAGGGTTAGGGTTAGGGTTAGGGTTAGGGTTAGGGTTAGGGTTAGGGTTAGGGTTAGGGTTAGGGTTAGGGTTAGGGTTAGGGTTAGGGTTAGGGTTAGGGTTAGGGTTAGGGTTAGGGTTAGGGTTAGGGTTAGGGTTAGGGTTAGGGTTAGGGTTAGGGTTAGGGTTAGGGTTAGGGTTAGGGTTAGGGTTAGGGTTAGGGTTAGGGTTAGGGTTAGGGTTAGGGTTAGGGTTAGGGTTAGGGTTAGGGTTAGGGTTAGGGTTAGGGTTAGGGTTAGGGTTAGGGTTAGGGTTAGGGTTAGGGTTAGGGTTAGGGTTAGGGTTAGGGTTAGGGTTAGGGTTAGGGTTAGGGTTAGGGTTAGGGTTAGGGTTAGGGTTAGGGTTAGGGTTAGGGTTAGGGTTAGGGTTAGGGTTAGGGTTAGGGTTAGGGTTAGGGTTAGGGTTAGGGTTAGGGTTAGGGTTAGGGTTAGGGTTAGGGTTAGGGTTAGGGTTAGGGTTAGGGTTAGGGTTAGGGTTAGGGTTAGGGTTAGGGTTAGGGTTAGGGTTAGGGTTAGGGTTAGGGTTAGGGTTAGGGTTAGGGTTAGGGTTAGGGTTAGGGTTAGGGTTAGGGTTAGGGTTAGGGTTAGGGTTAGGGTTAGGGTTAGGGTTAGGGTTAGGGTTAGGGTTAGGGTTAGGGTTAGGGTTAGGGTTAGGGTTAGGGTTAGGGTTAGGGTTAGGGTTAGGGTTAGGGTTAGGGTTAGGGTTAGGGTTAGGGTTAGGGTTAGGGTTAGGGTTAGGGTTAGGGTTAGGGTTAGGGTTAGGGTTAGGGTTAGGGTTAGGGTTAGGGTTAGGGTTAGGGTTAGGGTTAGGGTTAGGGTTAGGGTTAGGGTTAGGGTTAGGGTTAGGGTTAGGGTTAGGGTTAGGGTTAGGGTTAGGGTTAGGGTTAGGGTTAGGGTTAGGGTTAGGGTTAGGGTTAGGGTTAGGGTTAGGGTTAGGGTTAGGGTTAGGGTTAGGGTTAGGGTTAGGGTTAGGGTTAGGGTTAGGGTTAGGGTTAGGGTTAGGGTTAGGGTTAGGGTTAGGGTTAGGGTTAGGGTTAGGGTTAGGGTTAGGGTTAGGGTTAGGGTTAGGGTTAGGGTTAGGGTTAGGGTTAGGGTTAGGGTTAGGGTTAGGGTTAGGGTTAGGGTTAGGGTTAGGGTTAGGGTTAGGGTTAGGGTTAGGGTTAGGGTTAGGGTTAGGGTTAGGGTTAGGGTTAGGGTTAGGGTTAGGGTTAGGGTTAGGGTTAGGGTTAGGGTTAGGGTTAGGGTTAGGGTTAGGGTTAGGGTTAGGGTTAGGGTTAGGGTTAGGGTTAGGGTTAGGGTTAGGGTTAGGGTTAGGGTTAGGGTTAGGGTTAGGGTTAGGGTTAGGGTTAGGGTTAGGGTTAGGGTTAGGGTTAGGGTTAGGGTTAGGGTTAGGGTTAGGGTTAGGGTTAGGGTTAGGGTTAGGGTTAGGGTTAGGGTTAGGGTTAGGGTTAGGGTTAGGGTTAGGGTTAGGGTTAGGGTTAGGGTTAGGGTTAGGGTTAGGGTTAGGGTTAGGGTTAGGGTTAGGGTTAGGGTTAGGGTTAGGGTTAGGGTTAGGGTTAGGGTTAGGGTTAGGGTTAGGGTTAGGGTTAGGGTTAGGGTTAGGGTTAGGGTTAGGGTTAGGGTTAGGGTTAGGGTTAGGGTTAGGGTTAGGGTTAGGGTTAGGGTTAGGGTTAGGGTTAGGGTTAGGGTTAGGGTTAGGGTTAGGGTTAGGGTTAGGGTTAGGGTTAGGGTTAGGGTTAGGGTTAGGGTTAGGGTTAGGGTTAGGGTTAGGGTTAGGGTTAGGGTTAGGGTTAGGGTTAGGGTTAGGGTTAGGGTTAGGGTTAGGGTTAGGGTTAGGGTTAGGGTTAGGGTTAGGGTTAGGGTTAGGGTTAGGGTTAGGGTTAGGGTTAGGGTTAGGGTTAGGGTTAGGGTTAGGGTTAGGGTTAGGGTTAGGGT
>JAMOLF010000200.1:0-47075 GCA_025267735.1 Mactra quadrangularis
TACAGAGCCCCAAAGTCGCCCCTCATCCTGGTGTCCCGAGATTTGCACGGGTATTCTCGGTACCTAAACGTGGTGGGTTTGGTGTTTAAACACGTTTTTCAGGTGCCCTAGATGGTTAGCAACCTAACTGCAAAAAATCACATTCGCACACCGAGGTTGCGCCATGGCAACAGAGCCGCAAAGTATACCGTGCAATATGGCTATATATGGCTATAGAACAGCAAAAACAGGCGCCTCATCCTGGTGTCCCGAGGTTTGCACGCGTTTTTTGGTACCTGAATGTAGTTACTTACTTGTTTAAACACATTTTCCCGATGCCCTACGTAGTTAGCAACCTATTTACACAAAAATCATACCTGCGCAGTGAGATGCGCAGTGGCTACAGAGCCCCAAAGTCGCCCCTCATCCTGGTGTCCCGAGATTTGCACGGGTATTCTCGGTACCTAAACGTGGTGGGTTTGGTGTTTAAACACGTTTTTCAGGTGCCCTAGATGGTTAGCAACCTAACTGCAAAAAATCACATTCGCACACCGAGGTGCGCCATGGCAACAGAGCCGCAAAGTATACCGTGCAATATGGCTATATATGGCTATAGAACAGCAAAAACAGGCGCCTCATCCTGGTGTCCCGAGGTTTGCACGCGTTTTTTGGTACCTGAATGTAGTTACTTACTTGTTTAAACACATTTTCCCGATGCCCTACGTAGTTAGCAACCTATTTACACAAAAATCATACCTGCGCAGTGAGATGCGCAGTGGCTACAGAGCCCCAAAGTCGCCCCTCATCCTGGTGTCCCGAGATTTGCACGGGTATTCTCGGTACCTAAACGTGGTGGGTTTGGTGTTTAAACACGTTTTTCAGGTGCCCTAGATGGTTAGCAACCTAACTGCAAAAAATCACATTCGCACACCGAGGTGCGCCATGGCAACAGAGCCGCAAAGTATACCGTGCAATATGGCTATATATGGCTATAGAACAGCAAAAACAGGCGCCTCATCCTGGTGTCCCGAGGTTTGCACGCGTTTTTTGGTACCTGAATGTAGTTACTTACTTGTTTAAACACATTTTCCCGATGCCCTACGTAGTTAGCAACCTATTTACACAAAAATCATACCTGCGCAGTGAGATGCGCAGTGGCTACAGAGCCCCAAAGTCGCCCCTCATCCTGGTGTCCCGAGATTTGCACGGGTATTCTCGGTACCTAAACGTGGTGGGTTTGGTGTTTAAACACGTTTTTCAGGTGCCCTAGATGGTTAGCAACCTAACTGCAAAAAATCACATTCGCACACCGAGGTGCGCCATGGCAACAGAGCCGCAAAGTATACCGTGCAATATGGCTATATATGGCTATAGAACAGCAAAAACAGGCGCCTCATCCTGGTGTCCCGAGGTTTGCACGCGTTTTTTGGTACCTGAATGTAGTTACTTACTTGTTTAAACACATTTTCCCGATGCCCTACGTAGTTAGCAACCTATTTACACAAAAATCATACCTGCGCAGTGAGATGCGCAGTGGCTACAGAGCCCCAAAGTCGCCCCTCATCCTGGTGTCCCGAGATTTGCACGGGTATTCTCGGTACCTAAACGTGGTGGGTTTGGTGTTTAAACACGTTTTTCAGGTGCCCTAGATGGTTAGCAACCTAACTGCAAAAAATCACATTCGCACACCGAGGTGCGCCATGGCAACAGAGCCGCAAAGTATACCGTGCAATATGGCTATATATGGCTATAGAACAGCAAAAACAGGCGCCTCATCCTGGTGTCCCGAGGTTTGCACGCGTTTTTTGGTACCTGAATGTAGTTACTTACTTGTTTAAACACATTTTCCCGATGCCCTACGTAGTTAGCAACCTATTTACACAAAAATCATACCTGCGCAGTGAGATGCGCAGTGGCTACAGAGCCCCAAAGTCGCCCCTCATCCTGGTGTCCCGAGATTTGCACGGGTATTCTCGGTACCTAAACGTGGTGGGTTTGGTGTTTAAACACGTTTTTCAGGTGCCCTAGATGGTTAGCAACCTAACTGCAAAAAATCACATTCGCACACCGAGGTGCGCCATGGCAACAGAGCCGCAAAGTATACCGTGCAATATGGCTATATATGGCTATAGAACAGCAAAAACAGGCGCCTCATCCTGGTGTCCCGAGGTTTGCACGCGTTTTTTGGTACCTGAATGTAGTTACTTACTTGTTTAAACACATTTTCCCGATGCCCTACGTAGTTAGCAACCTATTTACACAAAAATCATACCTGCGCAGTGAGATGCGCAGTGGCTACAGAGCCCCAAAGTCGCCCCTCATCCTGGTGTCCCGAGATTTGCACGGGTATTCTCGGTACCTAAACGTGGTGGGTTTGGTGTTTAAACACGTTTTTCAGGTGCCCTAGATGGTTAGCAACCTAACTGCAAAAAATCACATTCGCACACCGAGGTGCGCCATGGCAACAGAGCCGCAAAGTATACCGTGCAATATGGCTATATATGGCTATAGAACAGCAAAAACAGGCGCCTCATCCTGGTGTCCCGAGGTTTGCACGCGTTTTTTGGTACCTGAATGTAGTTACTTACTTGTTTAAACACATTTTCCCGATGCCCTACGTAGTTAGCAACCTATTTACACAAAAATCATACCTGCGCAGTGAGATGCGCAGTGGCTACAGAGCCCCAAAGTCGCCCCTCATCCTGGTGTCCCGAGATTTGCACGGGTATTCTCGGTACCTAAACGTGGTGGGTTTGGTGTTTAAACACGTTTTTCAGGTGCCCTAGATGGTTAGCAACCTAACTGCAAAAAATCACATTCGCACACCGAGGTGCGCCATGGCAACAGAGCCGCAAAGTATACCGTGCAATATGGCTATATATGGCTATAGAACAGCAAAAACAGGCGCCTCATCCTGGTGTCCCGAGGTTTGCACGCGTTTTTTGGTACCTGAATGTAGTTACTTACTTGTTTAAACACATTTTCCCGATGCCCTACGTAGTTAGCAACCTATTTACACAAAAATCATACCTGCGCAGTGAGATGCGCAGTGGCTACAGAGCCCCAAAGTCGCCCCTCATCCTGGTGTCCCGAGATTTGCACGGGTATTCTCGGTACCTAAACGTGGTGGGTTTGGTGTTTAAACACGTTTTTCAGGTGCCCTAGATGGTTAGCAACCTAACTGCAAAAAATCACATTCGCACACCGAGGTGCGCCATGGCAACAGAGCCGCAAAGTATACCGTGCAATATGGCTATATATGGCTATAGAACAGCAAAAACAGGCGCCTCATCCTGGTGTCCCGAGGTTTGCACGCGTTTTTTGGTACCTGAATGTAGTTACTTACTTGTTTAAACACATTTTCCCGATGCCCTACGTAGTTAGCAACCTATTTACACAAAAATCATACCTGCGCAGTGAGATGCGCAGTGGCTACAGAGCCCCAAAGTCGCCCCTCATCCTGGTGTCCCGAGATTTGCACGGGTATTCTCGGTACCTAAACGTGGTGGGTTTGGTGTTTAAACACGTTTTTCAGGTGCCCTAGATGGTTAGCAACCTAACTGCAAAAAATCACATTCGCACACCGAGGTGCGCCATGGCAACAGAGCCGCAAAGTATACCGTGCAATATGGCTATATATGGCTATAGAACAGCAAAAACAGGCGCCTCATCCTGGTGTCCCGAGGTTTGCACGCGTTTTTTGGTACCTGAATGTAGTTACTTACTTGTTTAAACACATTTTCCCGATGCCCTACGTAGTTAGCAACCTATTTACACAAAAATCATACCTGCGCAGTGAGATGCGCAGTGGCTACAGAGCCCCAAAGTCGCCCCTCATCCTGGTGTCCCGAGATTTGCACGGGTATTCTCGGTACCTAAACGTGGTGGGTTTGGTGTTTAAACACGTTTTTCAGGTGCCCTAGATGGTTAGCAACCTAACTGCAAAAAATCACATTCGCACACCGAGGTGCGCCATGGCAACAGAGCCGCAAAGTATACCGTGCAATATGGCTATATATGGCTATAGAACAGCAAAAACAGGCGCCTCATCCTGGTGTCCCGAGGTTTGCACGCGTTTTTTGGTACCTGAATGTAGTTACTTACTTGTTTAAACACATTTTCCCGATGCCCTACGTAGTTAGCAACCTATTTACACAAAAATCATACCTGCGCAGTGAGATGCGCAGTGGCTACAGAGCCCCAAAGTCGCCCCTCATCCTGGTGTCCCGAGATTTGCACGGGTATTCTCGGTACCTAAACGTGGTGGGTTTGGTGTTTAAACACGTTTTTCAGGTGCCCTAGATGGTTAGCAACCTAACTGCAAAAAATCACATTCGCACACCGAGGTGCGCCATGGCAACAGAGCCGCAAAGTATACCGTGCAATATGGCTATATATGGCTATAGAACAGCAAAAACAGGCGCCTCATCCTGGTGTCCCGAGGTTTGCACGCGTTTTTTGGTACCTGAATGTAGTTACTTACTTGTTTAAACACATTTTCCCGATGCCCTACGTAGTTAGCAACCTATTTACACAAAAATCATACCTGCGCAGTGAGATGCGCAGTGGCTACAGAGCCCCAAAGTCGCCCCTCATCCTGGTGTCCCGAGATTTGCACGGGTATTCTCGGTACCTAAACGTGGTGGGTTTGGTGTTTAAACACGTTTTTCAGGTGCCCTAGATGGTTAGCAACCTAACTGCAAAAAATCACATTCGCACACCGAGGTGCGCCATGGCAACAGAGCCGCAAAGTATACCGTGCAATATGGCTATATATGGCTATAGAACAGCAAAAACAGGCGCCTCATCCTGGTGTCCCGAGGTTTGCACGCGTTTTTTGGTACCTGAATGTAGTTACTTACTTGTTTAAACACATTTTCCCGATGCCCTACGTAGTTAGCAACCTATTTACACAAAAATCATACCTGCGCAGTGAGATGCGCAGTGGCTACAGAGCCCCAAAGTCGCCCCTCATCCTGGTGTCCCGAGATTTGCACGGGTATTCTCGGTACCTAAACGTGGTGGGTTTGGTGTTTAAACACGTTTTTCAGGTGCCCTAGATGGTTAGCAACCTAACTGCAAAAAATCACATTCGCACACCGAGGTGCGCCATGGCAACAGAGCCGCAAAGTATACCGTGCAATATGGCTATATATGGCTATAGAACAGCAAAAACAGGCGCCTCATCCTGGTGTCCCGAGGTTTGCACGCGTTTTTTGGTACCTGAATGTAGTTACTTACTTGTTTAAACACATTTTCCCGATGCCCTACGTAGTTAGCAACCTATTTACACAAAAATCATACCTGCGCAGTGAGATGCGCAGTGGCTACAGAGCCCCAAAGTCGCCCCTCATCCTGGTGTCCCGAGATTTGCACGGGTATTCTCGGTACCTAAACGTGGTGGGTTTGGTGTTTAAACACGTTTTTCAGGTGCCCTAGATGGTTAGCAACCTAACTGCAAAAAATCACATTCGCACACCGAGGTGCGCCATGGCAACAGAGCCGCAAAGTATACCGTGCAATATGGCTATATATGGCTATAGAACAGCAAAAACAGGCGCCTCATCCTGGTGTCCCGAGGTTTGCACGCGTTTTTTGGTACCTGAATGTAGTTACTTACTTGTTTAAACACATTTTCCCGATGCCCTACGTAGTTAGCAACCTATTTACACAAAAATCATACCTGCGCAGTGAGATGCGCAGTGGCTACAGAGCCCCAAAGTCGCCCCTCATCCTGGTGTCCCGAGATTTGCACGGGTATTCTCGGTACCTAAACGTGGTGGGTTTGGTGTTTAAACACGTTTTTCAGGTGCCCTAGATGGTTAGCAACCTAACTGCAAAAAATCACATTCGCACACCGAGGTGCGCCATGGCAACAGAGCCGCAAAGTATACCGTGCAATATGGCTATATATGGCTATAGAACAGCAAAAACAGGCGCCTCATCCTGGTGTCCCGAGGTTTGCACGCGTTTTTTGGTACCTGAATGTAGTTACTTACTTGTTTAAACACATTTTCCCGATGCCCTACGTAGTTAGCAACCTATTTACACAAAAATCATACCTGCGCAGTGAGATGCGCAGTGGCTACAGAGCCCCAAAGTCGCCCCTCATCCTGGTGTCCCGAGATTTGCACGGGTATTCTCGGTACCTAAACGTGGTGGGTTTGGTGTTTAAACACGTTTTTCAGGTGCCCTAGATGGTTAGCAACCTAACTGCAAAAAATCACATTCGCACACCGAGGTGCGCCATGGCAACAGAGCCGCAAAGTATACCGTGCAATATGGCTATATATGGCTATAGAACAGCAAAAACAGGCGCCTCATCCTGGTGTCCCGAGGTTTGCACGCGTTTTTTGGTACCTGAATGTAGTTACTTACTTGTTTAAACACATTTTCCCGATGCCCTACGTAGTTAGCAACCTATTTACACAAAAATCATACCTGCGCAGTGAGATGCGCAGTGGCTACAGAGCCCCAAAGTCGCCCCTCATCCTGGTGTCCCGAGATTTGCACGGGTATTCTCGGTACCTAAACGTGGTGGGTTTGGTGTTTAAACACGTTTTTCAGGTGCCCTAGATGGTTAGCAACCTAACTGCAAAAAATCACATTCGCACACCGAGGTGCGCCATGGCAACAGAGCCGCAAAGTATACCGTGCAATATGGCTATATATGGCTATAGAACAGCAAAAACAGGCGCCTCATCCTGGTGTCCCGAGGTTTGCACGCGTTTTTTGGTACCTGAATGTAGTTACTTACTTGTTTAAACACATTTTCCCGATGCCCTACGTAGTTAGCAACCTATTTACACAAAAATCATACCTGCGCAGTGAGATGCGCAGTGGCTACAGAGCCCCAAAGTCGCCCCTCATCCTGGTGTCCCGAGATTTGCACGGGTATTCTCGGTACCTAAACGTGGTGGGTTTGGTGTTTAAACACGTTTTTCAGGTGCCCTAGATGGTTAGCAACCTAACTGCAAAAAATCACATTCGCACACCGAGGTGCGCCATGGCAACAGAGCCGCAAAGTATACCGTGCAATATGGCTATATATGGCTATAGAGCAGCAAAAACAGGCGCCTCATCCTGGTGTCCCGAGGTTTGCACGCGTTTTTTGGTACCTGAATGTAGTTACTTACTTGTTTAAACACATTTTCCCGATGCCCTACGTAGTTAGCAACCTATTTACACAAAAATCATACCTGCGCAGTGAGATGCGCAGTGGCTACAGAGCCCCAAAGTCGCCCCTCATCCTGGTGTCCCGAGATTTGCACGGGTATTCTCGGTACCTAAACGTGGTGGGTTTGGTGTTTAAACACGTTTTTCAGGTGCCCTAGATGGTTAGCAACCTAACTGCAAAAAATCACATTCGCACACCGAGGTGCGCCATGGCAACAGAGCCGCAAAGTATACCGTGCAATATGGCTATATATGGCTATAGAACAGCAAAAACAGGCGCCTCATCCTGGTGTCCCGAGGTTTGCACGCGTTTTTTGGTACCTGAATGTAGTTACTTACTTGTTTAAACACATTTTCCCGATGCCCTACGTAGTTAGCAACCTATTTACACAAAAATCATACCTGCGCAGTGAGATGCGCAGTGGCTACAGAGCCCCAAAGTCGCCCCTCATCCTGGTGTCCCGAGATTTGCACGGGTATTCTCGGTACCTAAACGTGGTGGGTTTGGTGTTTAAACACGTTTTTCAGGTGCCCTAGATGGTTAGCAACCTAACTGCAAAAAATCACATTCGCACACCGAGGTGCGCCATGGCAACAGAGCCGCAAAGTATACCGTGCAATATGGCTATATATGGCTATAGAGCAGCAAAAACAGGCGCCTCATCCTGGTGTCCCGAGGTTTGCACGCGTTTTTTGGTACCTGAATGTAGTTACTTACTTGTTTAAACACATTTTCCCGATGCCCTACGTAGTTAGCAACCTATTTACACAAAAATCATACCTGCGCAGTGAGATGCGCAGTGGCTACAGAGCCCCAAAGTCGCCCCCTCATCCTGGTGTCCCGAGATTTGCACGGGTATTCTCGGTACCTAAACGTGGTGGGTTTGGTGTTTAAACACGTTTTTCAGGTGCCCTAGATGGTTAGCAACCTAACTGCAAAAAATCACATTCGCACACCGAGGTGCGCCATGGCAACAGAGCCGCAAAGTATACCGTGCAATATGGCTATATATGGCTATAGAACAGCAAAAACAGGCGCCTCATCCTGGTGTCCCGAGGTTTGCACGCGTTTTTTGGTACCTGAATGTAGTTACTTACTTGTTTAAACACATTTTCCCGATGCCCTACGTAGTTAGCAACCTATTTACACAAAAATCATACCTGCGCAGTGAGATGCGCAGTGGCTACAGAGCCCCAAAGTCGCCCCTCATCCTGGTGTCCCGAGATTTGCACGGGTATTCTCGGTACCTAAACGTGGTGGGTTTGGTGTTTAAACACGTTTTTCAGGTGCCCTAGATGGTTAGCAACCTAACTGCAAAAAATCACATTCGCACACCGAGGTGCGCCATGGCAACAGAGCCGCAAAGTATACCGTGCAATATGGCTATATATGGCTATAGAACAGCAAAAACAGGCGCCTCATCCTGGTGTCCCGAGGTTTGCACGCGTTTTTTTGGTACCTGAATGTAGTTACTTACTTGTTTAAACACATTTTCCCGATGCCCTACGTAGTTAGCAACCTATTTACACAAAAATCATACCTGCGCAGTGAGATGCGCAGTGGCTACAGAGCCCCAAAGTCGCCCCTCATCCTGGTGTCCCGAGATTTGCACGGGTATTCTCGGTACCTAAACGTGGTGGGTTTGGTGTTTAAACACGTTTTTCAGGTGCCCTAGATGGTTAGCAACCTAACTGCAAAAAATCACATTCGCACACCGAGGTGCGCCATGGCAACAGAGCCGCAAAGTATACCGTGCAATATGGCTATATATGGCTATAGAACAGCAAAAACAGGCGCCTCATCCTGGTGTCCCGAGGTTTGCACGCGTTTTTTGGTACCTGAATGTAGTTACTTACTTGTTTAAACACATTTTCCCGATGCCCTACGTAGTTAGCAACCTATTTACACAAAAATCATACCTGCGCAGTGAGATGCGCAGTGGCTACAGAGCCCCAAAGTCGCCCCTCATCCTGGTGTCCCGAGATTTGCACGGGTATTCTCGGTACCTAAACGTGGTGGGTTTGGTGTTTAAACACGTTTTTCAGGTGCCCTAGATGGTTAGCCAACCTAACTGCAAAAAATCACATTCGCACACCGAGGTGCGCCATGGCAACAGAGCCGCAAAGTATACCGTGCAATATGGCTATATATGGCTATAGAACAGCAAAAACAGGCGCCTCATCCTGGTGTCCCGAGGTTTGCACGCGTTTTTTGGTACCTGAATGTAGTTACTTACTTGTTTAAACACATTTTCCCGATGCCCTACGTAGTTAGCAACCTATTTACACAAAAATCATACCTGCGCAGTGAGATGCGCAGTGGCTACAGAGCCCCAAAGTCGCCCCTCATCCTGGTGTCCCGAGATTTGCACGGGTATTCTCGGTACCTAAACGTGGTGGGTTTGGTGTTTAAACACGTTTTTCAGGTGCCCTAGATGGTTAGCAACCTAACTGCAAAAAATCACATTCGCACACCGAGGTGCGCCATGGCAACAGAGCCGCAAAGTATACCGTGCAATATGGCTATATATGGCTATAGAACAGCAAAAACAGGCGCCTCATCCTGGTGTCCCGAGGTTTGCACGCGTTTTTTGGTACCTGAATGTAGTTACTTACTTGTTTAAACACATTTTCCCGATGCCCTACGTAGTTAGCAACCTATTTACACAAAAATCATACCTGCGCAGTGAGATGCGCAGTGGCTACAGAGCCCCAAAGTCGCCCCTCATCCTGGTGTCCCGAGATTTGCACGGGTATTCTCGGTACCTAAACGTGGTGGGTTTGGTGTTTAAACACGTTTTTCAGGTGCCCTAGATGGTTAGCAACCTAACTGCAAAAAATCACATTCGCACACCGAGGTGCGCCATGGCAACAGAGCCGCAAAGTATACCGTGCAATATGGCTATACATGGCTATAGAACAGCAAAAACAGGCGCCTCATCCTGGTGTCCCGAGGTTTGCACGCGTTTTTTGGTACCTGAATGTAGTTACTTACTTGTTTAAACACATTTTCCCGATGCCCTACGTAGTTAGCAACCTATTTACACAAAAATCATACCTGCGCAGTGAGATGCGCAGTGGCTACAGAGCCCCAAAGTCGCCCCTCATCCTGGTGTCCCGAGATTTGCACGGGTATTCTCGGTACCTAAACGTGGTGGGTTTGGTGTTTAAACACGTTTTTCAGGTGCCCTAGATGGTTAGCAACCTAACTGCAAAAAATCACATTCGCACACCGAGGTGCGCCATGGCAACAGAGCCGCAAAGTATACCGTGCAATATGGCTATATATGGCTATAGAACAGCAAAAACAGGCGCCTCATCCTGGTGTCCCGAGGTTTGCACGCGTTTTTTGGTACCTGAATGTAGTTACTTACTTGTTTAAACACATTTTCCCGATGCCCTACGTAGTTAGCAACCTATTTACACAAAAATCATACCTGCGCAGTGAGATGCGCAGTGGCTACAGAGCCCCAAAGTCGCCCCTCATCCTGGTGTCCCGAGATTTGCACGGGTATTCTCGGTACCTAAACGTGGTGGGTTTGGTGTTTAAACACGTTTTTCAGGTGCCCTAGATGGTTAGCAACCTAACTGCAAAAAATCACATTCGCACACCGAGGTGCGCCATGGCAACAGAGCCGCAAAGTATACCGTGCAATATGGCTATATATGGCTATAGAACAGCAAAAACAGGCGCCTCATCCTGGTGTCCCGAGGTTTGCACGCGTTTTTTGGTACCTGAATGTAGTTACTTACTTGTTTAAACACATTTTCCCCGATGCCCTACGTAGTTAGCAACCTATTTACACAAAAATCATACCTGCGCAGTGAGATGCGCAGTGGCTACAGAGCCCCAAAGTCGCCCCTCATCCTGGTGTCCCGAGATTTGCACGGGTATTCTCGGTACCTAAACGTGGTGGGTTTGGTGTTTAAACACGTTTTTCAGGTGCCCTAGATGGTTAGCAACCTAACTGCAAAAAATCACATTCGCACACCGAGGTGCGCCATGGCAACAGAGCCGCAAAGTATACCGTGCAATATGGCTATATATGGCTATAGAACAGCAAAAACAGGCGCCTCATCCTGGTGTCCCGAGGTTTGCACGCGTTTTTTGGTACCTGAATGTAGTTACTTACTTGTTTAAACACATTTTCCCGATGCCCTACGTAGTTAGCAACCTATTTACACAAAAATCATACCTGCGCAGTGAGATGCGCAGTGGCTACAGAGCCCCAAAATCGCCCCTCATCCTGGTGTCCCGAGATTTGCACGGGTATTCTCGGTACCTAAACGTGGTGGGTTTGGTGTTTAAACACGTTTTTCAGGTGCCCTAGATGGTTAGCAACCTAACTGCAAAAAATCACATTCGCACACCGAGGTGCGCCATGGCAACAGAGCCGCAAAGTATACCGTGCAATATGGCTATATATGGCTATAGAACAGCAAAAACAGGCGCCTCATCCTGGTGTCCCGAGGTTTGCACGCGTTTTTTGGTACCTGAATGTAGTTACTTACTTGTTTAAACACATTTTCCCGATGCCCTACGTAGTTAGCAACCTATTTACACAAAAATCATACCTGCGCAGTGAGATGCGCAGTGGCTACAGAGCCCCAAAGTCGCCCCTCATCCTGGTGTCCCGAGATTTTCACGGGTATTCTCGGTACCTAAACGTGGTGGGTTTGGTGTTTAAACACGTTTTTCAGGTGCCCTAGATGGTTAGCAACCTAACTGCAAAAAATCACATTCGCACACCGAGGTGCGCCATGGCAACAGAGCCGCAAAGTATACCGTGCAATATGGCTATATATGGCTATAGAACAGCAAAAACAGGCGCCTCATCCTGGTGTCCCGAGGTTTGCACGCGTTTTTTGGTACCTGAATGTAGTTACTTACTTGTTTAAACACATTTTCCCGATGCCCTACGTAGTTAGCAACCTATTTACACAAAAATCATACCTGCGCAGTGAGATGCGCAGTGGCTACAGAGCCCCAAAGTCGCCCCTCATCCTGGTGTCCCGAGATTTGCACGGGTATTCTCGGTACCTAAACGTGGTGGGTTTGGTGTTTAAACACGTTTTTCAGGTGCCCTAGATGGTTAGCAACCTAACTGCAAAAAATCACATTCGCACACCGAGGTGCGCCATGGCAACAGAGCCGCAAAGTATACCGTGCAATATGGCTATATATGGCTATAGAACAGCAAAAACAGGCGCCTCATCCTGGTGTCCCGAGGTTTGCACGCGTTTTTTGGTACCTGAATGTAGTTACTTACTTGTTTAAACACATTTTCCCGATGCCCTACGTAGTTAGCAACCTATTTACACAAAAATCATACCTGCGCAGTGAGATGCGCAGTGGCTACAGAGCCCCAAAGTCGCCCCTCATCCTGGTGTCCCGAGATTTGCACGGGTATTCTCGGTACCTAAACGTGGTGGGTTTGGTGTTTAAACACGTTTTTCAGGTGCCCTAGATGGTTAGCAACCTAACTGCAAAAAATCACATTCGCACACCGAGGTGCGCCATGGCAACAGAGCCGCAAAGTATACCGTGCAATATGGCTATATATGGCTATAGAACAGCAAAAACAGGCGCCTCATCCTGGTGTCCCGAGGTTTGCACGCGTTTTTTGGTACCTGAATGTAGTTACTTACTTGTTTAAACACATTTTCCCGATGCCCTACGTAGTTAGCAACCTATTTACACAAAAATCATACCTGCGCAGTGAGATGCGCAGTGGCTACAGAGCCCCAAAGTCGCCCCTCATCCTGGTGTCCCGAGATTTGCACGGGTATTCTCGGTACCTAAACGTGGTGGGTTTGGTGTTTAAACACGTTTTTCAGGTGCCCTAGATGGTTAGCAACCTAACTGCAAAAAATCACATTCGCACACCGAGGTGCGCCATGGCAACAGAGCCGCAAAGTATACCGTGCAATATGGCTATATATGGCTATAGAACAGCAAAAACAGGCGCCTCATCCTGGTGTCCCGAGGTTTGCACGCGTTTTTTGGTACCTGAATGTAGTTACTTACTTGTTTAAACACATTTTCCCGATGCCCTACGTAGTTAGCAACCTATTTACACAAAAATCATACCTGCGCAGTGAGATGCGCAGTGGCTACAGAGCCCCAAAGTCGCCCCTCATCCTGGTGTCCCGAGATTTGCACGGGTATTCTCGGTACCTAAACGTGGTGGGTTTGGTGTTTAAACACGTTTTTCAGGTGCCCTAGATGGTTAGCAACCTAACTGCAAAAAATCACATTCGCACACCGAGGTGCGCCATGGCAACAGAGCCGCAAAGTATACCGTGCAATATGGCTATATATGGCTATAGAACAGCAAAAACAGGCGCCTCATCCTGGTGTCCCGAGGTTTGCACGCGTTTTTTGGTACCTGAATGTAGTTACTTACTTGTTTAAACACATTTTCCCGATGCCCTACGTAGTTAGCAACCTATTTACACAAAAATCATACCTGCGCAGTGAGATGCGCAGTGGCTACAGAGCCCCAAAGTCGCCCCTCATCCTGGTGTCCCGAGATTTTCACGGGTATTCTCGGTACCTAAACGTGGTGGGTTTGGTGTTTAAACACGTTTTTCAGGTGCCCTAGATGGTTAGCAACCTAACTGCAAAAAATCACATTCGCACACCGAGGTGCGCCATGGCAACAGAGCCGCAAAGTATACCGTGCAATATGGCTATATATGGCTATAGAACAGCAAAAACAGGCGCCTCATCCTGGTGTCCCGAGGTTTGCACGCGTTTTTTGGTACCTGAATGTAGTTACTTACTTGTTTAAACACATTTTCCCGATGCCCTACGTAGTTAGCAACCTATTTACACAAAAATCATACCTGCGCAGTGAGATGCGCAGTGGCTACAGAGCCCCAAAGTCGCCCCTCATCCTGGTGTCCCGAGATTTGCACGGGTATTCTCGGTACCTAAACGTGGTGGGTTTGGTGTTTAAACACGTTTTTCAGGTGCCCTAGATGGTTAGCAACCTAACTGCAAAAAATCACATTCGCACACCGAGGTGCGCCATGGCAACAGAGCCGCAAAGTATACCGTGCAATATGGCTATATATGGCTATAGAACAGCAAAAACAGGCGCCTCATCCTGGTGTCCCGAGGTTTGCACGCGTTTTTTGGTACCTGAATGTAGTTACTTACTTGTTTAAACACATTTTCCCGATGCCCTACGTAGTTAGCAACCTATTTACACAAAAATCATACCTGCGCAGTGAGATGCGCAGTGGCTACAGAGCCCCAAAGTCGCCCCTCATCCTGGTGTCCCGAGATTTGCACGGGTATTCTCGGTACCTAAACGTGGTGGGTTTGGTGTTTAAACACGTTTTTCAGGTGCCCTAGATGGTTAGCAACCTAACTGCAAAAAATCACATTCGCACACCGAGGTGCGCCATGGCAACAGAGCCGCAAAGTATACCGTGCAATATGGCTATATATGGCTATAGAACAGCAAAAACAGGCGCCTCATCCTGGTGTCCCGAGGTTTGCACGCGTTTTTTGGTACCTGAATGTAGTTACTTACTTGTTTAAACACATTTTCCCGATGCCCTACGTAGTTAGCAACCTATTTACACAAAAATCATACCTGCGCAGTGAGATGCGCAGTCCCCAAAGTCGCCCCTCATCCTGGTGTCCCGAGATTTGCACGGGTATTCTCGGTACCTAAACGTGGTGGGTTTGGGTGTTTAAACACGTTTTTCAGGTGCCCTAGATGGTTAGCAACCTAACTGCAAAAAATCACATTCGCACACCGAGGTGCGCCATGGCAACAGAGCCGCAAAGTATACCGTGCAATATGGCTATATATGGCTATAGAACAGCAAAAAACAGGCGCCTCATCCTGGTGTCCCGAGGTTTTGCACGCGTTTTTTTGGTACCTGAATGTAGTTACTTACTTGTTTAAACACATTTTCCCGATGCCCTTACGTAGTTAGCAACCTATTTACACAAAAATCATACCTGCGCAGTGAGATGCGCAGTGGCTACAGAGCCCCAAAGTCGCCCCTCATCCTGGTGTCCCGAGATTTGCACGGGTATTCTCGGTACCTAAACGTGGGTGGGTTTGGTGTTTTAAACACGTTTTTCAGGTGCCCTAGATGGTTAGCAACCTAACTGCAAAAAATCACATTCGCACACCGAGGTGCGCCATGGCAACAGAGCCGCAAAGTATACCGTGCAATATGGCTATATATGGCTATAGAACAGCAAAAAACAGGCGCCTCATCCTGGTGTCCCGAGGTTTGCACGCGTTTTTTGGTACCTGAATGTAGTTACTTACTTGTTTAAACACATTTTCCCCGATGCCCTACGTAGTTAGCAACCTATTTACACAAAAATCATACCTGCGCAGTGAGATGCGCAGTGGCTACAGAGCCCCAAAATCGCCCCTCATCCTGGTGTCCCGAGATTTGCACGGGTATTCTCGGTACCTAAACGTGGTGGGGTTTGGTGTTTAAACACGTTTTTCAGGTGCCCTAGATGGTTAGCAACCTAACTGCAAAAAATCACATTCGCACACCGAGGTGCGCCATGGCAACAGAGCCGCAAAGTATACCGTGCAATATGGCTATATATGGCTATAGAACAGCAAAAACAGGCGCCTCATCCTGGTGTCCCGAGGTTTGCACGCGTTTTTTTGGTACCTGAATGTAGTTACTTACTTGTTTAAACACATTTTCCCGATGCCCTACGTAGTTAGCAACCTATTTACACAAAAATCATACCTGCGCAGTTGAGATGCGCAGTGGCTACAGAGCCCCAAAGTCGCCCCTCATCCTGGTGTCCCGAGATTTGCACGGGTATTCTCGGTACCTAAACGTGGTGGGTTTGGTGTTTAAACACGTTTTTCAGGTGCCCTAGATGGTTAGCAACCTAACTGCAAAAAATCACATTCGCACACCGAGGTGCGCCATGGCAACAGAGCCGCAAAGTATACCGTGCAATATGGCTATATATGGCTATAGAACAGCAAAAACAGGAGCCTCATCCTGGTGTCCCGAGGTTTGCACGCGTTTTTTGGTACCTGAATGTAGTTACTTACTTGTTTTAAACACATTTTCCCGATGCCCTACGTAGTTAGCAACCTATTTACACAAAAATCATACCTGCGCAGTGAGATGCGCAGTGGCTACAGAGCCCCAAAGTCGCCCCTCATCCTGGTGTCCCGAGATTTGCACGGGTATTCTCGGTACCTAAACGTGGTGGGTTTGGTGTTTTAAACACGTTTTTCAGGTGCCCTAGATGGTTAGCAACCTAACTGCAAAAAATCACATTCGCACACCGAGGTGCGCCATGGCAACAGAGCCGCAAAATATACCGTGCAATATGGCTATATATGGCTATAGAACAGCAAAAACAGGCGCCTCATCCTGGTGTCCCGAGGTTTGCACGCGTTTTTTGGTACCTGAATGTAGTTACTTACTTGTTTTAAACACATTTTCCCGATGCCCTACGTAGTTAGCAACCTATTTACACAAAAATCATACCTGCGCAGTGAGATGCGCAGTGGCTACAGAGCCCCAAAGTCGCCCCTCATCCTGGTGTCCCGAGATTTGCACGGGTATTCTCGGTACCTAAACGTGGTGGGTTTGGTGTTTTAAACACGTTTTTTCAGGTGCCCTAGATGGTTAGCAACCTAACTGCAAAAAATCACATTCGCACACCGAGGTGCGCCATGGCAACAGAGCCGCAAAGTATACCGTGCAATATGGCTATATATGGCTATAGAACAGCAAAAACAGGCGCCTCATCCTGGTGTCCCGAGGTTTGCACGCGTTTTTTGGTACCTGGATGTAGTTACTTACTTGTTTAAACACATTTTCCCGATGCCCTACGTAGTTAGCAACCTATTTACACAAAAATCATACCTGCGCAGTGAGATGCGCAGTGGCTACAGAGCCCCAAAGTCGCCCCTCATCCTGGTGTCCCGAGATTTGCACGGGTATTCTCGGTACCTAAACGTGGTGGGTTTGGTGTTTAAACACGTTTTTCAGGTGCCCTAGATGGTTAGCAACCTAACTGCAAAAAATCACATTCGCACACCGAGGTGCGCCATGGCAACAGAGCCGCAAAGTATACCGTGCAATATGGCTATATATGGCTATAGAACAGCAAAAACAGGCGCCTCATCCTGGTGTCCCGAGGTTTGCACGCGTTTTTTGGTACCTGAATGTAGTTACTTACTTGTTTAAACACATTTTCCCGATGCCCTACGTAGTTAGCAACCTATTTACACAAAAATCATACCTGCGCAGTGAGATGCGCAGTGGCTACAGAGCCCCAAAGTCGCCCCTCATCCTGGTGTCCCGAGATTTGCACGGGTATTCTCGGTACCTAAACGTGGTGGGTTTGGTGTTTAAACACGTTTTTCAGGTGCCCTAGATGGTTAGCAACCTAACTGCAAAAAATCACATTCGCACACCGAGGTGCGCCATGGCAACAGAGCCGCAAAGTATACCGTGCAATATGGCTATATATGGCTATAGAACAGCAAAAACAGGCGCCTCATCCTGGTGTCCCGAGGTTTGCACGCGTCTTTTGGTACCTGAATGTAGTTACTTACTTGTTTAAACACATTTTCCCGATGCCCTACGTAGTTAGCAACCTATTTACACAAAAATAATACCTGCGCAGTGAGATGCGCAGTGGCTACAGAGCCCCAAAGTCGCCCCTCATCCTGGTGTCCCGAGATTTGCACGGGTATTCTCGGTACCTAAACGTGGTGGGTTTGGTGTTTTAAACACGTTTTTCAGGTGCCCTAGATGGTTAGCAACCTAACTGCAAAAAATCACATTCGCACACCGAGGTGCGCCATGGCAACAGAGCCGCAAAGTATACCGTGCAATATGGCTATATATGGCTATAGAACAGCAAAAAACAGGGGCCCTCATCCTGGTGTCCCGAGGTTTGCACGCGTTTTTTGGTACCTGAATGTAGTTACTTACTTGTTTAAACACATTTTCCCGATGCCCTACGTAGTTAGCAACCTATTTACACAAAAATCATACCTGCGCAGTGAGATGCGCAGTGGCTACAGAGCCCCAAAGTCGCCCCCTCATCCTGGTGTCCCGAGATTTGCACGGGTATTCTCGGTACCTAAACGTGGTGGGTTTGGTGTTTAAACACGTTTTTCAGGTGCCCTAGATGGTTAGCAACCTAACTGCAAAAAATCACATTCGCACACCGAGGTGCGCCATGGCAACAGAGCCGCAAAGTATACCGTGCAATATGGCTATATATGGCTATAGAACAGCAAAAACAGGCGCCTCATCCTGGTGTCCCGAGGTTTGCACGCGTCTTTTGGTACCTGAATGTAGTTACTTACTTGTTTAAACACATTTTCCCGATGCCCTACGTAGTTAGCAACCTATTTACACAAAAATCATACCTGCGCAGTGAGATGCGCAGTGGCTACAGAGCCCCAAAGTCGCCCCTCATCCTGGTGTCCCGAGATTTGCACGGGTATTCTCGGTACCTAAACGTGGTGGGTTTGGTGTTTAAACACGTTTTTCAGGTGCCCTAGATGGTTAGCAACCTAACTGCAAAAAATCACATTCGCACACCGAGGTGCGCCATGGCAACAGAGCCGCAAAGTATACCGTGCAATATGGCTATATATGGCTATAGAACAGCAAAAACAGGCGCCTCATCCTGGTGTCCCGAGGTTTGCACGCGTTTTTTGGTACCTGAATGTAGTTTACTTACTTGTTTAAACACATTTTCCCGATGCCCTACGTAGTTAGCAACCTATTTACACAAAAATCATACCTGCGCAGTGAGATGCGCAGTGGCTACAGAGCCCCAAAGTCGCCCCTCATCCTGGTGTCCCGAGATTTGCACGGGTATTCTCGGTACCTAAACGTGGTGGGTTTGGTGTTTAAACACGTTTTTCAGGTGCCCTAGATGGTTAGCAACCTAACTGCAAAAAATCACATTCGCACACCGAGGTGCGCCATGGCAACAGAGCCGCAAAGTATACCGTGCAATATGGCTATATATGGCTATAGAACAGCAAAAACAGGCGCCTCATCCTGGTGTCCCGAGGTTTGCACGCGTTTTTTGGTACCTGAATGTAGTTACTTACTTGTTTAAACACATTTTCCCGATGCCCTACGTAGTTAGCAACCTATTTACACAAAAATCATACCTGCGCAGTGAGATGCGCAGTGGCTACAGAGCCCCAAAGTCGCCCCTCATCCTGGTGTCCCGAGATTTGCACGGGTATTCTCGGTACCTAAACGTGGTGGGTTTGGTGTTTAAACACGTTTTTCAGGTGCCCTAGATGGTTAGCAACCTAACTGCAAAAAATCACATTCGCACACCGAGGTGCGCCATGGCAACAGAGCCGCAAAGTATACCGTGCAATATGGCTATATATGGCTATAGAACAGCAAAAACAGGCGCCTCATCCTGGTGTCCCGAGGTTTGCACGCGTTTTTTGGTACCTGAATGTAGTTACTTACTTGTTTAAACACATTTTCCCGATGCCCTACGTAGTTAGCAACCTATTTACACAAAAATCATACCTGCGCAGTGAGATGCGCAGTGGCTACAGAGCCCCAAAGTCGCCCCTCATCCTGGTGTCCCGAGATTTGCACGGGTATTCTCGGTACCTAAACGTGGTGGGTTTGGTGTTTAAACACGTTTTTCAGGTGCCCTAGATGGTTAGCAACCTAACTGCAAAAAATCACATTCGCACACCGAGGTGCGCCATGGCAACAGAGCCGCAAAGTATACCGTGCAATATGGCTATATATGGCTATAGAACAGCAAAAACAGGCGCCTCATCCTGGTGTCCCGAGGTTTGCACGCGTTTTTTGGTACCTGAATGTAGTTACTTACTTGTTTAAACACATTTTCCCGATGCCCTACGTAGTTAGCAACCTATTTACACAAAAATCATACCTGCGCAGTGAGATGCGCAGTGGCTACAGAGCCCCAAAGTCGCCCCTCATCCTGGTGTCCCGAGATTTGCACGGGTATTCTCGGTACCTAAACGTGGTGGGTTTGGTGTTTAAACACGTTTTTCAGGTGCCCTAGATGGTTAGCAACCTAACTGCAAAAAATCACATTCGCACACCGAGGTGCGCCATGGCAACAGAGCCGCAAAGTATACCGTGCAATATGGCTATATATGGCTATAGAACAGCAAAAACAGGCGCCTCATCCTGGTGTCCCGAGGTTTGCACGCGTTTTTTGGTACCTGAATGTAGTTACTTACTTGTTTTAAACACATTTTCCCGATGCCCTACGTAGTTAGCAACCCTATTTACACAAAAATTCATACCTGCGCAGTGAGATGCGCAGTGGCTACAGAGCCCCAAAGTCGCCCCTCATCCTGGTGTCCCGAGATTTGCACGGGTATTCTCGGTACCTAAACGTGGTGGGTTTGGTGTTTAAACACGTTTTTCAGGTGCCCTAGATGGTTAGCAACCTAACTGCAAAAAATCACATTCGCACACCGAGGTGCGCCATGGCAACAGAGCCGCAAAGTATACCGTGCAATATGGCTATATATGGCTATAGAACAGCAAAAACAGGCGCCTCATCCTGGTGTCCCGAGGTTTGCACGCGTTTTTTTGGTACCTGAATGTAGTTACTTACTTGTTTAAAACACATTTTCCCGATGCCCTACGTAGTTAGCAACCTATTTACACAAAAATCATACCCCTACGTAGTTAGCAACCTATTTACACAAAAATCATACCTGCGCAGTGAGATGCGCAGTGGCTACAGAGCCCCAAAGTCGCCCCTCATCCTGGTGTCCCGAGATTTGCACGGGTATTCTCGGTACCTAAACGTGGTGGGGTTTGGTGTTTAAAACACGTTTTTCAGGTGCCCTAGATGGTTAGCAACCTAACTGCAAAAAATCACATTCGCACACCGAGGTGCGCCATGGCAACAGAGCCGCAAAGTATACCGTGCAATATGGCTATATATGGCTATAGAACAGCAAAAACAGGCGCCTCATCCTGGTGTCCCCGAGGTTTGCACGCGTTTTTTGGTACCTGAATGTAGTTACTTACTTGTTTTAAACACATTTTCCCGATGCCCTACGTAGTTAGCAACCTATTTACACAAAAATCATACCTGCGCAGTGAGATGCGCAGTGGCTACAGAGCCCCAAAGTCGCCCCTCATCCTGGTGTCCCGAGATTTGCACGGGTATTCTCGGTACCTAAACGTGGTGGGTTTGGTGTTTAAACACGTTTTTCAGGTGCCCTAGATGGTTAGCAACCTAACTGCAAAAAAATCACATTCGCACACCGAGGTGCGCCATGGCAACAGAGCCGCAAAGTATACCGTGCAATATGGCTATATATGGCTATAGAACAGCAAAAACAGGCGCCTCATCCTGGTGTCCCGAGGTTTGCACGCGTTTTTTGGTACCTGAATGTAGTTACTTACTTGTTTTAAACACATTTTCCCGATGCCCTACGTAGTTAGCAACCTATTTACACAAAAATCATACCTGCGCAGTGAGATGCGCAGTGGCTACAGAGCCCCAAAGTCGCCCCTCATCCTGGTGTCCCGAGATTTGCACGGGTATTCTCGGTACCTAAACGTGGTGGGTTTGGTGTTTAAACACGTTTTTCAGGTGCCCTAGATGGTTAGCAACCTAACTGCAAAAAATCACATTCGCACACCGAGGTGCGCCATGGCAACAGAGCCGCAAAGTATACCGTGCAATATGGCTATATATGGCTATAG
Source organism: Mactra quadrangularis (assembly GCA_025267735.1). NCBI lineage: Eukaryota > Metazoa > Mollusca > Bivalvia > Venerida > Mactridae > Mactra > Mactra quadrangularis. The sequence continues at coordinate 21,886 of JAMOLF010000200.1, forward strand.
AACAGCAAAAACAGGCGCCTCATCCTGGTGTCCCCGAGGTTTGCACGCGTTTTTTGGTACCTGAATGTAGTTACTTACTTGTTTAAACACATTTTCCCGATGCCCTACGTAGTTAGCAACCTATTTACACAAAAATCATACCTGCGCAGTGAGATGCGCAGTGGCTACAGAGCCCCAAAGTCGCCCCTCATCCTGGTGTCCCGAGATTTGCACGGGTATTCTCGGTACCTAAACGTGGTGGGTTTGGTGTTTAAACACGTTTTTCAGGTGCCCTAGATGGTTAGCAACCTAACTGCAAAAAATCACATTCGCACACCGAGGTGCGCCATGGCAACAGAGCCGCAAAGTATACCGTGCAATATGGCTATATATGGCTATAGAACAGCAAAAACAGGCGCCTCATCCTGGTTGTCCCGAGGTTTGCACGCGTTTTTTTGGTACCTGAATGTAGTTACTTACTTGTTTTTAAACACATTTTCCCGATGCCCTACGTAGTTAGCAACCTATTTACACAAAAATCATACCTGCGCAGTGAGATGCGCAGTGGCTACAGAGCCCCAAAGTCGCCCCTCATCCTGGTGTCCCGAGATTTGCACGGGTATTCTCGGTACCTAAACGTGGTGGGTTTGGTGTTTAAACACGTTTTTCAGGTGCCCTAGATGGTTAGCAACCTAACTGCAAAAAATCACATTCGCACACCGAGGTGCGCCATGGCAACAGAGCCGCAAAGTATACCGTGCAATATGGCTATATATGGCTATAGAACAGCAAAAAACAGGCGCCTCATCCTGGTGTCCCGAGGTTTGCACGCGTTTTTTGGTACCTGAATGTAGTTACTTACTTGTTTAAACACATTTTCCCGATGCCCTACGTAGTTAGCAACCTATTTACACAAAAATCATACCTGCGCAGTGAGATGCGCAGTGGCTACAGAGCCCCAAAGTCGCCCCTCATCCTGGTGTCCCGAGATTTGCACGGGTATTCTCGGTACCTAAACGTGGTGGGTTTGGTGTTTAAACACGTTTTTCAGGTGCCCTAGATGGTTAGCAACCTAACTGCAAAAAATCACATTCGCACACCGAGGTGCGCCATGGCAACAGAGCCGCAAAGTATACCGTGCAATATGGCTATATATGGCTATAGAACAGCAAAAACAGGCGCCTCATCCTGGTGTCCCGAGGTTTGCACGCGTTTTTTGGTACCTGAATGTAGTTACTTACTTGTTTAAACACATTTTCCCGATGCCCTACGTAGTTAGCAACCTATTTACACAAAAATCATACCTGCGCAGTGAGATGCGCAGTGGCTACAGAGCCCCAAAGTCGCCCCTCATCCTGGTGTCCCGAGATTTGCACGGGTATTCTCGGTACCTAAACGTGGTGGGTTTGGTGTTTAAACACGTTTTTCAGGTGCCCTAGATGGTTAGCAACCTAACTGCAAAAAATCACATTCGCACACCGAGGTGCGCCATGGCAACAGAGCCGCAAAGTATACCGTGCAATATGGCTATATATGGCTATAGAACAGCAAAAACAGGCGCCTCATCCTGGTGTCCCGAGGTTTGCACGCGTTTTTTGGTACCTGAATGTAGTTACTTACTTGTTTAAACACATTTTCCCGATGCCCTACGTAGTTAGCAACCTATTTACACAAAAATCATACCTGCGCAGTGAGATGCGCAGTGGCTACAGAGCCCCAAAGTCGCCCCTCATCCTGGTGTCCCGAGATTTGCACGGGTATTCTCGGTACCTAAACGTGGTGGGTTTGGTGTTTAAACACGTTTTTCAGGTGCCCTAGATGGTTAGCAACCTAACTGCAAAAAATCACATTCGCACACCGAGGTGCGCCATGGCAACAGAGCCGCAAAGTATACCGTGCAATATGGCTATATATGGCTATAGAACAGCAAAAACAGGCGCCTCATCCTGGTGTCCCGAGGTTTGCACGCGTTTTTTTGGTACCTGAATGTAGTTACTTACTTGTTTAAACACATTTTCCCGATGCCCTACGTAGTTAGCAACCTATTTACACAAAAATCATACCTGCGCAGTGAGATGCGCAGTGGCTACAGAGCCCCAAAGTCGCCCCTCATCCTGGTGTCCCGAGATTTGCACGGGTATTCTCGGTACCTAAACGTGGTGGGTTTGGTGTTTAAACCACGTTTTTCAGGTGCCCTAGATGGTTAGCAACCTAACTGCAAAAAATCACATTCGCACACCGAGGTGCGCCATGGCAACAGAGCCGCAAAGTATACCGTGCAATATGGCTATATATGGCTATAGAACAGCAAAAACAGGCGCCTCATCCTGGTGTCCCGAGGTTTGCACGCGTTTTTTGGTACCTGAATGTAGTTACTTACTTGTTTAAACACATTTTCCCGATGCCCTACGTAGTTAGCAACCTATTTACACAAAAATCATACCTGCGCAGTGAGATGCGCAGTGGCTACAGAGCCCCAAAGTCGCCCCTCATCCTGGTGTCCCGAGATTTGCACGGGTATTCTCGGTACCTAAACGTGGTGGGTTTGGTGTTTAAACACGTTTTTCAGGTGCCCTAGATGGTTAGCAACCTAACTGCAAAAAATCACATTCGCACACCGAGGTGCGCCATGGCAACAGAGCCGCAAAGTATACCGTGCAATATGGCTATATATGGCTATAGAACAGCAAAAAACAGGCGCCTCATCCTGGTGTCCCGAGGTTTGCACGCGTTTTTTTGGTACCTGAATGTAGTTACTTACTTGTTTAAACACATTTTCCCGATGCCCTACGTAGTTAGCAACCTATTTACACAAAAATCATACCTGCGCAGTGAGATGCGCAGTGGCTACAGAGCCCCAAAGTCGCCCCTCATCCTGGTGTCCCGAGATTTGCACGGGTATTCTCGGTACCTAAACGTGGTGGGTTTGGTGTTTAAACACGTTTTTTCAGGTGCCCTAGATGGTTAGCAACCTAACTGCAAAAAATCACATTCGCACACCGAGGTGCGCCATGGCAACAGAGCCGCAAAGTATACCGTGCAATATGGCTATATATGGCTATAGAACAGCAAAAACAGGCGCCTCATCCTGGTGTCCCGAGGTTTGCACGCGTTTTTTGGTACCTGAATGTAGTTACTTACTTGTTTAAACACATTTTCCCGATGCCCTACGTAGTTAGCAACCTATTTACACAAAAATCATACCTGCGCAGTGAGATGCGCAGTGGCTACAGAGCCCCAAAGTCGCCCCTCATCCTGGTGTCCCGAGATTTGCACGGGTATTCTCGGTACCTAAACGTGGTGGGTTTGGTGTTTAAACACGTTTTTCAGGTGCCCTAGATGGTTAGCAACCTAACTGCAAAAAATCACATTCGCACACCGAGGTGCGCCATGGCAACAGAGCCGCAAAGTATACCGTGCAATATGGCTATATATGGCTATAGAACAGCAAAAACAGGCGCCTCATCCTGGTGTCCCGAGGTTTGCACGCGTTTTTTGGTACCTGAATGTAGTTACTTACTTGTTTAAACACATTTTCCCGATGCCCTACGTAGTTAGCAACCTATTTACACAAAAATCATACCTGCGCAGTGAGATGCGCAGTGGCTACAGAGCCCCAAAGTCGCCCCTCATCCTGGTGTCCCGAGATTTGCACGGGTATTCTCGGTACCTAAACGTGGTGGGTTTGGTGTTTAAACACGTTTTTCAGGTGCCCTAGATGGTTAGCAACCTAACTGCAAAAAATCACATTCGCACACCGAGGTGCGCCATGGCAACAGAGCCGCAAAGTATACCGTGCAATATGGCTATATATGGCTATAGAACAGCAAAAACAGGCGCCTCATCCTGGTGTCCCGAGGTTTGCACGCGTTTTTTGGTACCTGAATGTAGTTACTTACTTGTTTAAACACATTTTCCCGATGCCCTACGTAGTTAGCAACCTATTTACACAAAAATCATACCTGCGCAGTGAGATGCGCAGTGGCTACAGAGCCCCAAAGTCGCCCCTCATCCTGGTGTCCCGAGATTTGCACGGGTATTCTCGGTACCTAAACGTGGTGGGTTTGGTGTTTTAAACACGTTTTTCAGGTGCCCTAGATGGTTAGCAACCTAACTGCAAAAAATCACATTCGCACACCGAGGTGCGCCATGGCAACAGAGCCGCAAAGTATACCGTGCAATATGGCTATATATGGCTATAGAACAGCAAAAACAGGCGCCTCATCCTGGTGTCCCGAGGTTTGCACGCGTTTTTTGGTACCTGAATGTAGTTACTTACTTGTTTAAACACATTTTCCCGATGCCCTACGTAGTTAGCAACCTATTTACACAAAAATCATACCTGCGCAGTGAGATGCGCAGTGGCTACAGAGCCCCAAAGTCGCCCCTCATCCTGGTGTCCCGAGATTTGCACGGGTATTCTCGGTACCTAAACGTGGTGGGTTTGGTGTTTAAACACGTTTTTCAGGTGCCCTAGATGGTTAGCAACCTAACTGCAAAAAATCACATTCGCACACCGAGGTGCGCCATGGCAACAGAGCCGCAAAGTATACCGTGCAATATGGCTATATATGGCTATAGAACAGCAAAAACAGGCGCCTCATCCTGGTGTCCCGAGGTTTGCACGCGTTTTTTGGTACCTGAATGTAGTTACTTACTTGTTTAAACACATTTTCCCGATGCCCTACGTAGTTAGCAACCTATTTACACAAAAATCATACCTGCGCAGTGAGATGCGCAGTGGCTACAGAGCCCCAAAGTCGCCCCTCATCCTGGTGTCCCGAGATTTGCACGGGTATTCTCGGTACCTAAACGTGGTGGGTTTGGTGTTTAAACACGTTTTTCAGGTGCCCTAGATGGTTAGCAACCTAACTGCAAAAAATCACATTCGCACACCGAGGTGCGCCATGGCAACAGAGCCGCAAAGTATACCGTGCAATATGGCTATATATGGCTATAGAACAGCAAAAACAGGCGCCTCATCCTGGTGTCCCGAGGTTTGCACGCGTTTTTTGGTACCTGAATGTAGTTACTTACTTGTTTAAAACACATTTTCCCGATGCCCTACGTAGTTAGCAACCTATTTACACAAAAATCATACCTGCGCAGTGAGATGCGCAGTGGCTACAGAGCCCCAAAGTCGCCCCTCATCCTGGTGTCCCGAGATTTGCACGGGTATTCTCGGTACCTAAACGTGGTGGGTTTGGTGTTTAAACACGTTTTTCAGGTGCCCTAGATGGTTAGCAACCTAACTGCAAAAAATCACATTCGCACACCGAGGTGCGCCATGGCAACAGAGCCGCAAAGTATACCGTGCAATATGGCTATATATGGCTATAGAACAGCAAAAACAGGCGCCTCATCCTGGTGTCCCGAGGTTTGCACGCGTTTTTTTGGTACCTGAATGTAGTTACTTACTTGTTTAAACACATTTTCCCGATGCCCTACGTAGTTAGCAACCTATTTACACAAAAATCATACCTGCGCAGTGAGATGCGCAGTGGCTACAGAGCCCCAAAGTCGCCCCTCATCCTGGTGTCCCGAGATTTGCACGGGTATTCTCGGTACCTAAACGTGGTGGGTTTGGTGTTTAAACACGTTTTTCAGGTGCCCTAGATGGTTAGCAACCTAACTGCAAAAAATCACATTCGCACACCGAGGTGCGCCATGGCAACAGAGCCGCAAAGTATACCGTGCAATATGGCTATATATGGCTATAGAACAGCAAAAACAGGCGCCTCATCCTGGTGTCCCGAGGTTTGCACGCGTTTTTTTGGTACCTGAATGTAGTTACTTACTTGTTTAAACACATTTTCCCGATGCCCTACGTAGTTAGCAACCTATTTACACAAAAATCATACCTGCGCAGTGAGATGCGCAGTGGCTACAGAGCCCCAAAGTCGCCCCTCATCCTGGTGTCCCGAGATTTGCACGGGTATTCTCGGTACCTAAACGTGGTGGGTTTGGTGTTTAAACACGTTTTTCAGGTGCCCTAGATGGTTAGCAACCTAACTGCAAAAAATCACATTCGCACACCGAGGTGCGCCATGGCAACAGAGCCGCAAAGTATACCGTGCAATATGGCTATATATGGCTATAGAACAGCAAAAACAGGCGCCTCATCCTGGTGTCCCGAGGTTTGCACGCGTTTTTTGGTACCTGAATGTAGTTACTTACTTGTTTAAACACATTTTCCCGATGCCCTACGTAGTTAGCAACCTATTTACACAAAAATCATACCTGCGCAGTGAGATGCGCAGTGGCTACAGAGCCCCAAAGTCGCCCCTCATCCTGGTGTCCCGAGATTTGCACGGGTATTCTCGGTACCTAAACGTGGTGGGTTTGGTGTTTAAACACGTTTTTCAGGTGCCCTAGATGGTTAGCAACCTAACTGCAAAAAATCACATTCGCACACCGAGGTGCGCCATGGCAACAGAGCCGCAAAGTATACCGTGCAATATGGCTATATATGGCTATAGAACAGCAAAAACAGGCGCCTCATCCTGGTGTCCCGAGGTTTGCACGCGTTTTTTTGGTACCTGAATGTAGTTACTTACTTGTTTAAACACATTTTCCCGATGCCCTACGTAGTTAGCAACCTATTTACACAAAAATCATACCTGCGCAGTGAGATGCGCAGTGGCTACAGAGCCCCAAAGTCGCCCCTCATCCTGGTGTCCCGAGATTTGCACGGGTATTCTCGGTACCTAAACGTGGTGGGTTTGGTGTTTAAACACGTTTTTCAGGTGCCCTAGATGGTTAGCAACCTAACTGCAAAAAATCACATTCGCACACCGAGGTGCGCCATGGCAACAGAGCCGCAAAGTATACCGTGCAATATGGCTATATATGGCTATAGAACAGCAAAAACAGGCGCCTCATCCTGGTGTCCCGAGGTTTGCACGCGTTTTTTGGTACCTGAATGTAGTTACTTACTTGTTTAAACACATTTTCCCCGATGCCCTACGTAGTTAGCAACCTATTTACACAAAAATCATACCTGCGCAGTGAGATGCGCAGTGGCTACAGAGCCCCAAAGTCGCCCCTCATCCTGGTGTCCCGAGATTTGCACGGGTATTCTCGGTACCTAAACGTGGTGGGTTTGGTGTTTAAACACGTTTTTCAGGTGCCCTAGATGGTTAGCAACCTAACTGCAAAAAATCACATTCGCACACCGAGGTGCGCCATGGCAACAGAGCCGCAAAGTATACCGTGCAATATGGCTATATATGGCTATAGAACAGCAAAAACAGGCGCCTCATCCTGGTGTCCCGAGGTTTGCACGCGTTTTTTGGTACCTGAATGTAGTTACTTACTTGTTTAAACACATTTTCCCGATGCCCTACGTAGTTAGCAACCTATTTACACAAAAATCATACCTGCGCAGTGAGATGCGCAGTGGCTACAGAGCCCCAAAGTCGCCCCTCATCCTGGTGTCCCGAGATTTGCACGGGTATTCTCGGTACCTAAACGTGGTGGGTTTGGTGTTTAAACACGTTTTTCAGGTGCCCTAGATGGTTAGCAACCTAACTGCAAAAAATCACATTCGCACACCGAGGTGCGCCATGGCAACAGAGCCGCAAAGTATACCGTGCAATATGGCTATATATGGCTATAGAACAGCAAAAACAGGCGCCTCATCCTGGTGTCCCGAGGTTTGCACGCGTTTTTTGGTACCTGAATGTAGTTACTTACTTGTTTAAACACATTTTCCCGATGCCCTACGTAGTTAGCAACCTATTTACACAAAAATCATACCTGCGCAGTGAGATGCGCAGTGGCTACAGAGCCCCAAAGTCGCCCCTCATCCTGGTGTCCCGAGATTTGCACGGGTATTCTCGGTACCTAAACGTGGTGGGTTTGGTGTTTAAACACGTTTTTCAGGTGCCCTAGATGGTTAGCAACCTAACTGCAAAAAATCACATTCGCACACCGAGGTGCGCCATGGCAACAGAGCCGCAAAGTATACCGTGCAATATGGCTATATATGGCTATAGAACAGCAAAAACAGGCGCCTCATCCTGGTGTCCCGAGGTTTGCACGCGTTTTTTTGGTACCTGAATGTAGTTACTTACTTGTTTAAACACATTTTCCCGATGCCCTACGTAGTTAGCAACCTATTTACACAAAAATCATACCTGCGCAGTGAGATGCGCAGTGGCTACAGAGCCCCAAAGTCGCCCCTCATCCTGGTGTCCCGAGATTTGCACGGGTATTCTCGGTACCTAAACGTGGTGGGTTTGGTGTTTAAACACGTTTTTCAGGTGCCCTAGATGGTTAGCAACCTAACTGCAAAAAATCACATTCGCACACCGAGGTGCGCCATGGCAACAGAGCCGCAAAGTATACCGTGCAATATGGCTATATATGGCTATAGAACAGCAAAAACAGGCGCCTCATCCTGGTGTCCCGAGGTTTGCACGCGTTTTTTGGTACCTGAATGTAGTTACTTACTTGTTTAAACACATTTTCCCGATGCCCTACGTAGTTAGCAACCTATTTACACAAAAATCATACCTGCGCAGTGAGATGCGCAGTGGCTACAGAGCCCCAAAGTCGCCCCTCATCCTGGTGTCCCGAGATTTGCACGGGTATTCTCGGTACCTAAACGTGGTGGGTTTGGTGTTTAAACACGTTTTTCAGGTGCCCTAGATGGTTAGCAACCTAACTGCAAAAAATCACATTCGCACACCGAGGTGCGCCATGGCAACAGAGCCGCAAAGTATACCGTGCAATATGGCTATATATGGCTATAGAACAGCAAAAACAGGCGCCTCATCCTGGTGTCCCGAGGTTTGCACGCGTTTTTTGGTACCTGAATGTAGTTACTTACTTGTTTAAACACATTTTCCCGATGCCCTACGTAGTTAGCAACCTATTTACACAAAAATCATACCTGCGCAGTGAGATGCGCAGTGGCTACAGAGCCCCAAAGTCGCCCCTCATCCTGGTGTCCCGAGATTTGCACGGGTATTCTCGGTACCTAAACGTGGTGGGTTTGGTGTTTAAACACGTTTTTCAGGTGCCCTAGATGGTTAGCAACCTAACTGCAAAAAATCACATTCGCACACCGAGGTGCGCCATGGCAACAGAGCCGCAAAGTATACCGTGCAATATGGCTATATATGGCTATAGAACAGCAAAAACAGGCGCCTCATCCTGGTGTCCCGAGGTTTGCACGCGTTTTTTGGTACCTGAATGTAGTTACTTACTTGTTTAAACACATTTTCCCGATGCCCTACGTAGTTAGCAACCTATTTACACAAAAATCATACCTGCGCAGTGAGATGCGCAGTGGCTACAGAGCCCCAAAGTCGCCCCTCATCCTGGTGTCCCGAGATTTGCACGGGTATTCTCGGTACCTAAACGTGGTGGGTTTGGTGTTTAAACACGTTTTTCAGGTGCCCTAGATGGTTAGCAACCTAACTGCAAAAAATCACATTCGCACACCGAGGTGCGCCATGGCAACAGAGCCGCAAAGTATACCGTGCAATATGGCTATATATGGCTATAGAACAGCAAAAACAGGCGCCTCATCCTGGTGTCCCGAGGTTTGCACGCGTTTTTTGGTACCTGAATGTAGTTACTTACTTGTTTAAACACATTTTCCCGATGCCCTACGTAGTTAGCAACCTATTTACACAAAAATCATACCTGCGCAGTGAGATGCGCAGTGGCTACAGAGCCCCAAAGTCGCCCCTCATCCTGGTGTCCCGAGATTTGCACGGGTATTCTCGGTACCTAAACGTGGTGGGTTTGGTGTTTAAACACGTTTTTCAGGTGCCCTAGATGGTTAGCAACCTAACTGCAAAAAATCACATTCGCACACCGAGGTGCGCCATGGCAACAGAGCCGCAAAGTATACCGTGCAATATGGCTATATATGGCTATAGAACAGCAAAAACAGGCGCCTCATCCTGGTGTCCCGAGGTTTGCACGCGTTTTTTGGTACCTGAATGTAGTTACTTACTTGTTTAAACACATTTTCCCGATGCCCTACGTAGTTAGCAACCTATTTACACAAAAATCATACCTGCGCAGTGAGATGCGCAGTGGCTACAGAGCCCCAAAGTCGCCCCTCATCCTGGTGTCCCGAGATTTGCACGGGTATTCTCGGTACCTAAACGTGGTGGGTTTGGTGTTTAAAACACGTTTTTCAGGTGCCCTAGATGGTTAGCAACCTAACTGCAAAAAATCACATTCGCACACCGAGGTGCGCCATGGCAACAGAGCCGCAAAGTATACCGTGCAATATGGCTATATATGGCTATAGAACAGCAAAAACAGGCGCCTCATCCTGGTGTCCCGAGGTTTGCACGCGTTTTTTGGTACCTGAATGTAGTTACTTACTTGTTTAAACACATTTTCCCGATGCCCTACGTAGTTAGCAACCTATATTACACAAAAATCATACCTGCGCAGTGAGATGCGCAGTGGCTACAGAGCCCCAAAGTCGCCCCTCATCCTGGTGTCCCGAGATTTGCACGGGTATTCTCGGTACCTAAACGTGGTGGGTTTGGTGTTTAAACACGTTTTTCAGGTGCCCTAGATGGTTAGCAACCTAACTGCAAAAAATCACATTCGCACACCGAGGTGCGCCATGGCAACAGAGCCGCAAAGTATACCGTGCAATATGGCTATATATGGCTATAGAACAGCAAAAACAGGCGCCTCATCCTGGTGTCCCGAGGTTTGCACGCGTTTTTTGGTACCTGAATGTAGTTACTTACTTGTTTAAACACATTTTCCCGATGCCCTACGTAGTTAGCAACCTATTTACACAAAAATCATACCTGCGCAGTGAGATGCGCAGTGGCTACAGAGCCCCAAAGTCGCCCCTCATCCTGGTGTCCCGAGATTTGCACGGGTATTCTCGGTACCTAAACGTGGTGGGTTTGGTGTTTAAACACGTTTTTCAGGTGCCCTAGATGGTTAGCAACCTAACTGCAAAAAATCACATTCGCACACCGAGGTGCGCCATGGCAACAGAGCCGCAAAGTATACCGTGCAATATGGCTATATATGGCTATAGAACAGCAAAAACAGGCGCCTCATCCTGGTGTCCCGAGGTTTGCACGCGTTTTTTGGTACCTGAATGTAGTTACTTACTTGTTTAAACACATTTTCCCGATGCCCTACGTAGTTAGCAACCTATTTACACAAAAATCATACCTGCGCAGTGAGATGCGCAGTGGCTACAGAGCCCCAAAGTCGCCCCTCATCCTGGTGTCCCGAGATTTGCACGGGTATTCTCGGTACCTAAACGTGGTGGGTTTGGTGTTTAAACACGTTTTTCAGGTGCCCTAGATGGTTAGCAACCTAACTGCAAAAAATCACATTCGCACACCGAGGTGCGCCATGGCAACAGAGCCGCAAAGTATACCGTGCAATATGGCTATATATGGCTATAGAACAGCAAAAACAGGCGCCTCATCCTGGTGTCCCGAGGTTTGCACGCGTTTTTTGGTACCTGAATGTAGTTACTTACTTGTTTAAACACATTTTCCCGATGCCCTACGTAGTTAGCAACCTATTTACACAAAAATCATACCTGCGCAGTGAGATGCGCAGTGGCTACAGAGCCCCAAAGTCGCCCCTCATCCTGGTGTCCCGAGATTTGCACGGGTATTCTCGGTACCTAAACGTGGTGGGTTTGGTGTTTAAACACGTTTTTCAGGTGCCCTAGATGGTTAGCAACCTAACTGCAAAAAATCACATTCGCACACCGAGGTGCGCCATGGCAACAGAGCCGCAAAGTATACCGTGCAATATGGCTATATATGGCTATAGAACAGCAAAAACAGGCGCCTCATCCTGGTGTCCCGAGGTTTGCACGCGTTTTTTGGTACCTGAATGTAGTTACTTACTTGTTTAAACACATTTTCCCGATGCCCTACGTAGTTAGCAACCTATTTACACAAAAATCATACCTGCGCAGTGAGATGCGCAGTGGCTACAGAGCCCCAAAGTCGCCCCTCATCCTGGTGTCCCGAGATTTGCACGGGTATTCTCGGTACCTAAACGTGGTGGGTTTGGTGTTTAAACACGTTTTTCAGGTGCCCTAGATGGTTAGCAACCTAACTGCAAAAAATCACATTCGCACACCGAGGTGCGCCATGGCAACAGAGCCGCAAAGTATACCGTGCAATATGGCTATATATGGCTATAGAACAGCAAAAACAGGCGCCTCATCCTGGTGTCCCGAGGTTTGCACGCGTTTTTTGGTACCTGAATGTAGTTACTTACTTGTTTAAACACATTTTCCCGATGCCCTACGTAGTTAGCAACCTATTTACACAAAAATCATACCTGCGCAGTGAGATGCGCAGTGGCTACAGAGCCCCAAAGTCGCCCCTCATCCTGGTGTCCCGAGATTTGCACGGGTATTCTCGGTACCTAAACGTGGTGGGTTTGGTGTTTAAACACGTTTTTCAGGTGCCCTAGATGGTTAGCAACCTAACTGCAAAAAATCACATTCGCACACCGAGGTGCGCCATGGCAACAGAGCCGCAAAGTATACCGTGCAATATGGCTATATATGGCTATAGAACAGCAAAAACAGGCGCCTCATCCTGGTGTCCCGAGGTTTGCACGCGTTTTTTGGTACCTGAATGTAGTTACTTACTTGTTTAAACACATTTTCCCGATGCCCTACGTAGTTAGCAACCTATTTACACAAAAATCATACCTGCGCAGTGAGATGCGCAGTGGCTACAGAGCCCCAAAGTCGCCCCTCATCCTGGTGTCCCGAGATTTGCACGGGTATTCTCGGTACCTAAACGTGGTGGGTTTGGTGTTTAAACACGTTTTTCAGGTGCCCTAGATGGTTAGCAACCTAACTGCAAAAAATCACATTCGCACACCGAGGTGCGCCATGGCAACAGAGCCGCAAAGTATACCGTGCAATATGGCTATATATGGCTATAGAACAGCAAAAACAGGCGCCTCATCCTGGTGTCCCGAGGTTTGCACGCGTTTTTTGGTACCTGAATGTAGTTACTTACTTGTTTAAACACATTTTCCCGATGCCCTACGTAGTTAGCAACCTATTTACACAAAAATCATACCTGCGCAGTGAGATGCGCAGTGGCTACAGAGCCCCAAAGTCGCCCCTCATCCTGGTGTCCCGAGATTTGCACGGGTATTCTCGGTACCTAAACGTGGTGGGTTTGGTGTTTAAACACGTTTTTCAGGTGCCCTAGATGGTTAGCAACCTAACTGCAAAAAATCACATTCGCACACCGAGGTGCGCCATGGCAACAGAGCCGCAAAGTATACCGTGCAATATGGCTATATATGGCTATAGAACAGCAAAAACAGGCGCCTCATCCTGGTGTCCCGAGGTTTGCACGCGTTTTTTGGTACCTGAATGTAGTTACTTACTTGTTTAAACACATTTTCCCGATGCCCTACGTAGTTAGCAACCTATTTACACAAAAATCATACCTGCGCAGTGAGATGCGCAGTGGCTACAGAGCCCCAAAGTCGCCCCTCATCCTGGTGTCCCGAGATTTGCACGGGTATTCTCGGTACCTAAACGTGGTGGGTTTGGTGTTTAAACACGTTTTTCAGGTGCCCTAGATGGTTAGCAACCTAACTGCAAAAAATCACATTCGCACACCGAGGTGCGCCATGGCAACAGAGCCGCAAAGTATACCGTGCAATATGGCTATATATGGCTATAGAACAGCAAAAACAGGCGCCTCATCCTGGTGTCCCGAGGTTTGCACGCGTTTTTTGGTACCTGAATGTAGTTACTTACTTGTTTAAACACATTTTCCCGATGCCCTACGTAGTTAGCAACCTATTTACACAAAAATCATACCTGCGCAGTGAGATGCGCAGTGGCTACAGAGCCCCAAAGTCGCCCCTCATCCTGGTGTCCCGAGATTTGCACGGGTATTCTCGGTACCTAAACGTGGTGGGTTTGGTGTTTAAACACGTTTTTCAGGTGCCCTAGATGGTTAGCAACCTAACTGCAAAAAATCACATTCGCACACCGAGGTGCGCCATGGCAACAGAGCCGCAAAGTATACCGTGCAATATGGCTATATATGGCTATAGAACAGCAAAAACAGGCGCCTCATCCTGGTGTCCCGAGGTTTGCACGCGTTTTTTGGTACCTGAATGTAGTTACTTACTTGTTTAAACACATTTTCCCGATGCCCTACGTAGTTAGCAACCTATTTACACAAAAATCATACCTGCGCAGTGAGATGCGCAGTGGCTACAGAGCCCCAAAGTCGCCCCTCATCCTGGTGTCCCGAGATTTGCACGGGTATTCTCGGTACCTAAACGTGGTGGGTTTGGTGTTTAAACACGTTTTTCAGGTGCCCTAGATGGTTAGCAACCTAACTGCAAAAAATCACATTCGCACACCGAGGTGCGCCATGGCAACAGAGCCGCAAAGTATACCGTGCAATATGGCTATATATGGCTATAGAACAGCAAAAACAGGCGCCTCATCCTGGTGTCCCGAGGTTTGCACGCGTTTTTTGGTACCTGAATGTAGTTACTTACTTGTTTAAACACATTTTCCCGATGCCCTACGTAGTTAGCAACCTATTTACACAAAAATCATACCTGCGCAGTGAGATGCGCAGTGGCTACAGAGCCCCAAAGTCGCCCCTCATCCTGGTGTCCCGAGATTTGCACGGGTATTCTCGGTACCTAAACGTGGTGGGTTTGGTGTTTAAACACGTTTTTCAGGTGCCCTAGATGGTTAGCAACCTAACTGCAAAAAATCACATTCGCACACCGAGGTGCGCCATGGCAACAGAGCCGCAAAGTATACCGTGCAATATGGCTATATATGGCTATAGAACAGCAAAAACAGGCGCCTCATCCTGGTGTCCCGAGGTTTGCACGCGTTTTTTGGTACCTGAATGTAGTTACTTACTTGTTTAAACACATTTTCCCGATGCCCTACGTAGTTAGCAACCTATTTACACAAAAATCATACCTGCGCAGTGAGATGCGCAGTGGCTACAGAGCCCCAAAGTCGCCCCTCATCCTGGTGTCCCGAGATTTGCACGGGTATTCTCGGTACCTAAACGTGGTGGGTTTGGTGTTTAAACACGTTTTTCAGGTGCCCTAGATGGTTAGCAACCTAACTGCAAAAAATCACATTCGCACACCGAGGTGCGCCATGGCAACAGAGCCGCAAAGTATACCGTGCAATATGGCTATATATGGCTATAGAACAGCAAAAACAGGCGCCTCATCCTGGTGTCCCGAGGTTTGCACGCGTTTTTTGGTACCTGAATGTAGTTACTTACTTGTTTAAACACATTTTCCCGATGCCCTACGTAGTTAGCAACCTATTTACACAAAAATCATACCTGCGCAGTGAGATGCGCAGTGGCTACAGAGCCCCAAAGTCGCCCCTCATCCTGGTGTCCCGAGATTTGCACGGGTATTCTCGGTACCTAAACGTGGTGGGTTTGGTGTTTAAACACGTTTTTCAGGTGCCCTAGATGGTTAGCAACCTAACTGCAAAAAATCACATTCGCACACCGAGGTGCGCCATGGCAACAGAGCCGCAAAGTATACCGTGCAATATGGCTATATATGGCTATAGAACAGCAAAAACAGGCGCCTCATCCTGGTGTCCCGAGGTTTGCACGCGTTTTTTGGTACCTGAATGTAGTTACTTACTTGTTTAAACACATTTTCCCGATGCCCTACGTAGTTAGCAACCTATTTACACAAAAATCATACCTGCGCAGTGAGATGCGCAGTGGCTACAGAGCCCCAAAGTCGCCCCTCATCCTGGTGTCCCGAGATTTGCACGGGTATTCTCGGTACCTAAACGTGGTGGGTTTGGTGTTTAAACACGTTTTTCAGGTGCCCTAGATGGTTAGCAACCTAACTGCAAAAAATCACATTCGCACACCGAGGTGCGCCATGGCAACAGAGCCGCAAAGTATACCGTGCAATATGGCTATATATGGCTATAGAACAGCAAAAACAGGCGCCTCATCCTGGTGTCCCGAGGTTTGCACGCGTTTTTTGGTACCTGAATGTAGTTACTTACTTGTTTAAACACATTTTCCCGATGCCCTACGTAGTTAGCAACCTATTTACACAAAAATCATACCTGCGCAGTGAGATGCGCAGTGGCTACAGAGCCCCAAAGTCGCCCCTCATCCTGGTGTCCCGAGATTTGCACGGGTATTCTCGGTACCTAAACGTGGTGGGTTTGGTGTTTAAACACGTTTTTCAGGTGCCCTAGATGGTTAGCAACCTAACTGCAAAAAATCACATTCGCACACCGAGGTGCGCCATGGCAACAGAGCCGCAAAGTATACCGTGCAATATGGCTATATATGGCTATAGAACAGCAAAAACAGGCGCCTCATCCTGGTGTCCCGAGGTTTGCACGCGTTTTTTGGTACCTGAATGTAGTTACTTACTTGTTTAAACACATTTTCCCGATGCCCTACGTAGTTAGCAACCTATTTACACAAAAATCATACCTGCGCAGTGAGATGCGCAGTGGCTACAGAGCCCCAAAGTCGCCCCTCATCCTGGTGTCCCGAGATTTGCACGGGTATTCTCGGTACCTAAACGTGGTGGGTTTGGTGTTTAAACACGTTTTTCAGGTGCCCTAGATGGTTAGCAACCTAACTGCAAAAAATCACATTCGCACACCGAGGTGCGCCATGGCAACAGAGCCGCAAAGTATACCGTGCAATATGGCTATATATGGCTATAGAACAGCAAAAACAGGCGCCTCATCCTGGTGTCCCGAGGTTTGCACGCGTTTTTTGGTACCTGAATGTAGTTACTTACTTGTTTAAACACATTTTCCCGATGCCCTACGTAGTTAGCAACCTATTTACACAAAAATCATACCTGCGCAGTGAGATGCGCAGTGGCTACAGAGCCCCAAAGTCGCCCCTCATCCTGGTGTCCCGAGATTTGCACGGGTATTCTCGGTACCTAAACGTGGTGGGTTTGGTGTTTAAACACGTTTTTCAGGTGCCCTAGATGGTTAGCAACCTAACTGCAAAAAATCACATTCGCACACCGAGGTGCGCCATGGCAACAGAGCCGCAAAGTATACCGTGCAATATGGCTATATATGGCTATAGAACAGCAAAAACAGGCGCCTCATCCTGGTGTCCCGAGGTTTGCACGCGTTTTTTGGTACCTGAATGTAGTTACTTACTTGTTTAAACACATTTTCCCGATGCCCTACGTAGTTAGCAACCTATTTACACAAAAATCATACCTGCGCAGTGAGATGCGCAGTGGCTACAGAGCCCCAAAGTCGCCCCTCATCCTGGTGTCCCGAGATTTGCACGGGTATTCTCGGTACCTAAACGTGGTGGGTTTGGTGTTTAAACACGTTTTTCAGGTGCCCTAGATGGTTAGCAACCTAACTGCAAAAAATCACATTCGCACACCGAGGTGCGCCATGGCAACAGAGCCGCAAAGTATACCGTGCAATATGGCTATATATGGCTATAGAACAGCAAAAACAGGCGCCTCATCCTGGTGTCCCGAGGTTTGCACGCGTTTTTTGGTACCTGAATGTAGTTACTTACTTGTTTAAACACATTTTCCCGATGCCCTACGTAGTTAGCAACCTATTTACACAAAAATCATACCTGCGCAGTGAGATGCGCAGTGGCTACAGAGCCCCAAAGTCGCCCCTCATCCTGGTGTCCCGAGATTTGCACGGGTATTCTCGGTACCTAAACGTGGTGGGTTTGGTGTTTTAAACACGTTTTTCAGGTGCCCTAGATGGTTAGCAACCTAACTGCAAAAAATCACATTCGCACACCGAGGTGCGCCATGGCAACAGAGCCGCAAAGTATACCGTGCAATATGGCTATATATGGCTATAGAACAGCAAAAACAGGCGCCTCATCCTGGTGTCCCGAGGTTTGCACGCGTTTTTTGGTACCTGAATGTAGTTACTTACTTGTTTAAACACATTTTCCCGATGCCCTACGTAGTTAGCAACCTATTTACACAAAAATCATACCTGCGCAGTGAGATGCGCAGTGGCTACAGAGCCCCAAAGTCGCCCCTCATCCTGGTGTCCCGAGATTTGCACGGGTATTCTCGGTACCTAAACGTGGTGGGTTTGGTGTTTAAACACGTTTTTCAGGTGCCCTAGATGGTTAGCAACCTAACTGCAAAAAATCACATTCGCACACCGAGGTGCGCCATGGCAACAGAGCCGCAAAGTATACCGTGCAATATGGCTATATATGGCTATAGAACAGCAAAAACAGGCGCCTCATCCTGGTGTCCCGAGGTTTGCACGCGTTTTTTGGTACCTGAATGTAGTTACTTACTTGTTTAAACACATTTTCCCGATGCCCTACGTAGTTAGCAACCTATTTACACAAAAATCATACCTGCGCAGTGAGATGCGCAGTGGCTACAGAGCCCCAAAGTCGCCCCTCATCCTGGTGTCCCGAGATTTGCACGGGTATTCTCGGTACCTAAACGTGGTGGGTTTGGTGTTTAAACACGTTTTTCAGGTGCCCTAGATGGTTAGCAACCTAACTGCAAAAAATCACATTCGCACACCGAGGTGCGCCATGGCAACAGAGCCGCAAAGTATACCGTGCAATATGGCTATATATGGCTATAGAACAGCAAAAACAGGCGCCTCATCCTGGTGTCCCGAGGTTTGCACGCGTTTTTTGGTACCTGAATGTAGTTACTTACTTGTTTAAACACATTTTCCCGATGCCCTACGTAGTTAGCAACCTATTTACACAAAAATCATACCTGCGCAGTGAGATGCGCAGTGGCTACAGAGCCCCAAAGTCGCCCCTCATCCTGGTGTCCCGAGATTTGCACGGGTATTCTCGGTACCTAAACGTGGTGGGTTTGGTGTTTAAACACGTTTTTCAGGTGCCCTAGATGGTTAGCAACCTAACTGCAAAAAATCACATTCGCACACCGAGGTGCGCCATGGCAACAGAGCCGCAAAGTATACCGTGCAATATGGCTATATATGGCTATAGAACAGCAAAAACAGGCGCCTCATCCTGGTGTCCCGAGGTTTGCACGCGTTTTTTGGTACCTGAATGTAGTTACTTACTTGTTTAAACACATTTTCCCGATGCCCTACGTAGTTAGCAACCTATTTACACAAAAATCATACCTGCGCAGTGAGATGCGCAGTGGCTACAGAGCCCCAAAGTCGCCCCTCATCCTGGTGTCCCGAGATTTGCACGGGTATTCTCGGTACCTAAACGTGGTGGGTTTGGTGTTTAAACACGTTTTTCAGGTGCCCTAGATGGTTAGCAACCTAACTGCAAAAAATCACATTCGCACACCGAGGTGCGCCATGGCAACAGAGCCGCAAAGTATACCGTGCAATATGGCTATATATGGCTATAGAACAGCAAAAACAGGCGCCTCATCCTGGTGTCCCGAGGTTTGCACGCGTTTTTTGGTACCTGAATGTAGTTACTTACTTGTTTAAACACATTTTCCCGATGCCCTACGTAGTTAGCTAACCTATTTACACAAAAATCATACCTGCGCAGTGAGATGCGCAGTGGCTACAGAGCCCCAAAGTCGCCCCTCATCCTGGTGTCCCGAGATTTGCACGGGTATTCTCGGTACCTAAACGTGGTGGGTTTGGTGTTTAAACACGTTTTTCAGGTGCCCTAGATGGTTAGCAACCTAACTGCAAAAAATCACATTCGCACACCGAGGTGCGCCATGGCAACAGAGCCGCAAAGTATACCGTGCAATATGGCTATATATGGCTATAGAACAGCAAAAACAGGCGCCTCATCCTGGTGTCCCGAGGTTTGCACGCGTTTTTTGGTACCTGAATGTAGTTACTTACTTGTTTAAACACATTTTCCCGATGCCCTACGTAGTTAGCAACCTATTTACACAAAAATCATACCTGCGCAGTGAGATGCGCAGTGGCTACAGAGCCCCAAAGTCGCCCCTCATCCTGGTGTCCCGAGATTTGCACGGGTATTCTCGGTACCTAAACGTGGTGGGTTTGGTGTTTAAACACGTTTTTCAGGTGCCCTAGATGGTTAGCAACCTAACTGCAAAAAATCACATTCGCACACCGAGGTGCGCCATGGCAACAGAGCCGCAAAGTATACCGTGCAATATGGCTATATATGGCTATAGAACAGCAAAAACAGGCGCCTCATCCTGGTGTCCCGAGGTTTGCACGCGTTTTTTGGTACCTGAATGTAGTTACTTACTTGTTTAAACACATTTTCCCGATGCCCTACGTAGTTAGCAACCTATTTACACAAAAATCATACCTGCGCAGTGAGATGCGCAGTGGCTACAGAGCCCCAAAGTCGCCCCTCATCCTGGTGTCCCGAGATTTGCACGGGTATTCTCGGTACCTAAACGTGGTGGGTTTGGTGTTTAAACACGTTTTTCAGGTGCCCTAGATGGTTAGCAACCTAACTGCAAAAAATCACATTCGCACACCGAGGTGCGCCATGGCAACAGAGCCGCAAAGTATACCGTGCAATATGGCTATATATGGCTATAGAACAGCAAAAACAGGCGCCTCATCCTGGTGTCCCGAGGTTTGCACGCGTTTTTTGGTACCTGAATGTAGTTACTTACTTGTTTAAACACATTTTCCCGATGCCCTACGTAGTTAGCAACCTATTTACACAAAAATCATACCTGCGCAGTGAGATGCGCAGTGGCTACAGAGCCCCAAAGTCGCCCCTCATCCTGGTGTCCCGAGATTTGCACGGGTATTCTCGGTACCTAAACGTGGTGGGTTTGGTGTTTAAACACGTTTTTCAGGTGCCCTAGATGGTTAGCAACCTAACTGCAAAAAATCACATTCGCACACCGAGGTGCGCCATGGCAACAGAGCCGCAAAGTATACCGTGCAATATGGCTATATATGGCTATAGAACAGCAAAAACAGGCGCCTCATCCTGGTGTCCCGAGGTTTGCACGCGTTTTTTGGTACCTGAATGTAGTTACTTACTTGTTTAAACACATTTTCCCGATGCCCTACGTAGTTAGCAACCTATTTACACAAAAATCATACCTGCGCAGTGAGATGCGCAGTGGCTACAGAGCCCCAAAGTCGCCCCTCATCCTGGTGTCCCGAGATTTGCACGGGTATTCTCGGTACCTAAACGTGGTGGGTTTGGTGTTTAAACACGTTTTTCAGGTGCCCTAGATGGTTAGCAACCTAACTGCAAAAAATCACATTCGCACACCGAGGTGCGCCATGGCAACAGAGCCGCAAAGTATACCGTGCAATATGGCTATATATGGCTATAGAACAGCAAAAACAGGCGCCTCATCCTGGTGTCCCGAGGTTTGCACGCGTTTTTTGGTACCTGAATGTAGTTACTTACTTGTTTAAACACATTTTCCCGATGCCCTACGTAGTTAGCAACCTATTTACACAAAAATCATACCTGCGCAGTGAGATGCGCAGTGGCTACAGAGCCCCAAAGTCGCCCCTCATCCTGGTGTCCCGAGATTTGCACGGGTATTCTCGGTACCTAAACGTGGTGGGTTTGGTGTTTAAACACGTTTTTCAGGTGCCCTAGATGGTTAGCAACCTAACTGCAAAAAATCACATTCGCACACCGAGGTGCGCCATGGCAACAGAGCCGCAAAGTATACCGTGCAATATGGCTATATATGGCTATAGAACAGCAAAAACAGGCGCCTCATCCTGGTGTCCCGAGGTTTGCACGCGTTTTTTGGTACCTGAATGTAGTTACTTACTTGTTTAAACACATTTTCCCGATGCCCTACGTAGTTAGCAACCTATTTACACAAAAATCATACCTGCGCAGTGAGATGCGCAGTGGCTACAGAGCCCCAAAGTCGCCCCTCATCCTGGTGTCCCGAGATTTGCACGGGTATTCTCGGTACCTAAACGTGGTGGGTTTGGTGTTTAAACACGTTTTTCAGGTGCCCTAGATGGTTAGCAACCTAACTGCAAAAAATCACATTCGCACACCGAGGTGCGCCATGGCAACAGAGCCGCAAAGTATACCGTGCAATATGGCTATATATGGCTATAGAACAGCAAAAACAGGCGCCTCATCCTGGTGTCCCGAGGTTTGCACGCGTTTTTTGGTACCTGAATGTAGTTACTTACTTGTTTAAACACATTTTCCCGATGCCCTACGTAGTTAGCAACCTATTTACACAAAAATCATACCTGCGCAGTGAGATGCGCAGTGGCTACAGAGCCCCAAAGTCGCCCCTCATCCTGGTGTCCCGAGATTTGCACGGGTATTCTCGGTACCTAAACGTGGTGGGTTTGGTGTTTAAACACGTTTTTCAGGTGCCCTAGATGGTTAGCAACCTAACTGCAAAAAATCACATTCGCACACCGAGGTGCGCCATGGCAACAGAGCCGCAAAGTATACCGTGCAATATGGCTATATATGGCTATAGAACAGCAAAAACAGGCGCCTCATCCTGGTGTCCCGAGGTTTGCACGCGTTTTTTGGTACCTGAATGTAGTTACTTACTTGTTTAAACACATTTTCCCGATGCCCTACGT
The DNA here is from genome assembly GCA_025267735.1 of Mactra quadrangularis. NCBI lineage: Eukaryota > Metazoa > Mollusca > Bivalvia > Venerida > Mactridae > Mactra > Mactra quadrangularis. The sequence goes on from JAMOLF010000200.1 coordinate 44,378, forward strand.
AGTTAGCAACCTATTTACACAAAAATCATACCTGCGCAGTGAGATGCGCAGTGGCTACAGAGCCCCAAAGTCGCCCCTCATCCTGGTGTCCCGAGATTTGCACGGGTATTCTCGGTACCTAAACGTGGTGGGTTTGGTGTTTAAACACGTTTTTCAGGTGCCCTAGATGGTTAGCAACCTAACTGCAAAAAATCACATTCGCACACCGAGGTGCGCCATGGCAACAGAGCCGCAAAGTATACCGTGCAATATGGCTATATATGGCTATAGAACAGCAAAAACAGGCGCCTCATCCTGGTGTCCCGAGGTTTGCACGCGTTTTTTGGTACCTGAATGTAGTTACTTACTTGTTTAAACACATTTTCCCGATGCCCTACGTAGTTAGCAACCTATTTACACAAAAATCATACCTGCGCAGTGAGATGCGCAGTGGCTACAGAGCCCCAAAGTCGCCCCTCATCCTGGTGTCCCGAGATTTGCACGGGTATTCTCGGTACCTAAACGTGGTGGGTTTGGTGTTTAAACACGTTTTTCAGGTGCCCTAGATGGTTAGCAACCTAACTGCAAAAAATCACATTCGCACACCGAGGTGCGCCATGGCAACAGAGCCGCAAAGTATACCGTGCAATATGGCTATATATGGCTATAGAACAGCAAAAACAGGCGCCTCATCCTGGTGTCCCGAGGTTTGCACGCGTTTTTTGGTACCTGAATGTAGTTACTTACTTGTTTAAACACATTTTCCCGATGCCCTACGTAGTTAGCAACCTATTTACACAAAAATCATACCTGCGCAGTGAGATGCGCAGTGGCTACAGAGCCCCAAAGTCGCCCCTCATCCTGGTGTCCCGAGATTTGCACGGGTATTCTCGGTACCTAAACGTGGTGGGTTTGGTGTTTAAACACGTTTTTCAGGTGCCCTAGATGGTTAGCAACCTAACTGCAAAAAATCACATTCGCACACCGAGGTGCGCCATGGCAACAGAGCCGCAAAGTATACCGTGCAATATGGCTATATATGGCTATAGAACAGCAAAAACAGGCGCCTCATCCTGGTGTCCCGAGGTTTGCACGCGTTTTTTGGTACCTGAATGTAGTTACTTACTTGTTTAAACACATTTTCCCGATGCCCTACGTAGTTAGCAACCTATTTACACAAAAATCATACCTGCGCAGTGAGATGCGCAGTGGCTACAGAGCCCCAAAGTCGCCCCTCATCCTGGTGTCCCGAGATTTGCACGGGTATTCTCGGTACCTAAACGTGGTGGGTTTGGTGTTTAAACACGTTTTTCAGGTGCCCTAGATGGTTAGCAACCTAACTGCAAAAAATCACATTCGCACACCGAGGTGCGCCATGGCAACAGAGCCGCAAAGTATACCGTGCAATATGGCTATATATGGCTATAGAACAGCAAAAACAGGCGCCTCATCCTGGTGTCCCGAGGTTTGCACGCGTTTTTTGGTACCTGAATGTAGTTACTTACTTGTTTAAACACATTTTCCCGATGCCCTACGTAGTTAGCAACCTATTTACACAAAAATCATACCTGCGCAGTGAGATGCGCAGTGGCTACAGAGCCCCAAAGTCGCCCCTCATCCTGGTGTCCCGAGATTTGCACGGGTATTCTCGGTACCTAAACGTGGTGGGTTTGGTGTTTAAACACGTTTTTCAGGTGCCCTAGATGGTTAGCAACCTAACTGCAAAAAATCACATTCGCACACCGAGGTGCGCCATGGCAACAGAGCCGCAAAGTATACCGTGCAATATGGCTATATATGGCTATAGAACAGCAAAAACAGGCGCCTCATCCTGGTGTCCCGAGGTTTGCACGCGTTTTTTGGTACCTGAATGTAGTTACTTACTTGTTTAAACACATTTTCCCCGATGCCCTACGTAGTTAGCAACCTATTTACACAAAAATCATACCTGCGCAGTGAGATGCGCAGTGGCTACAGAGCCCCAAAGTCGCCCCTCATCCTGGTGTCCCGAGATTTGCACGGGTATTCTCGGTACCTAAACGTGGTGGGTTTGGTGTTTAAACACGTTTTTCAGGTGCCCTAGATGGTTAGCAACCTAACTGCAAAAAATCACATTCGCACACCGAGGTGCGCCATGGCAACAGAGCCGCAAAGTATACCGTGCAATATGGCTATATATGGCTATAGAACAGCAAAAACAGGCGCCTCATCCTGGTGTCCCGAGGTTTGCACGCGTTTTTTGGTACCTGAATGTAGTTACTTACTTGTTTAAACACATTTTCCCCGATGCCCTACGTAGTTAGCAACCTATTTACACAAAAATCATACCTGCGCAGTGAGATGCGCAGTGGCTACAGAGCCCCAAAGTCGCCCCTCATCCTGGTGTCCCGAGATTTGCACGGGTATTCTCGGTACCTAAACGTGGTGGGTTTGGTGTTTAAACACGTTTTTCAGGTGCCCTAGATGGTTAGCAACCTAACTGCAAAAAATCACATTCGCACACCGAGGTGCGCCATGGCAACAGAGCCGCAAAGTATACCGTGCAATATGGCTATATATGGCTATAGAACAGCAAAAACAGGCGCCTCATCCTGGTGTCCCGAGGTTTGCACGCGTTTTTTGGTACCTGAATGTAGTTACTTACTTGTTTAAACACATTTTCCCGATGCCCTACGTAGTTAGCAACCTATTTACACAAAAATCATACCTGCGCAGTGAG
>JAMOLF010000201.1:0-22706 GCA_025267735.1 Mactra quadrangularis
GATTTTTTGCAGTTAGGTTGCTAACCATCTAGGGCACCTGAAAAACGTGTTTAAAACACCAAACCCAGCACGTTTAGGTACCGAGAATACCCGTGCGAATCTCGGGACACCAGGATGAGGGGCGACTTTGTGGCTCTGTAGCCACTGCGCATCTCACTGCGCAGGTATGATTTTTGTGCAAATGGGTTGCTAACTACGTAGGGCATCGAAAAAATGTGTTCAAACAAGTAACTAACTACACTAAGGTAGCAAAAAACGCGTGCAAACCTCGGGACACCAGGATGAGGCGGCCATTTTTGCTGTTCTATAGCCATATATAGACATATTGCACGGTATACTTTGCGGCTCTGTTGCCATGGCGCACCTCGGTGTGCGAATGTGATTTTTTGCAGTTAGGTTGCTAACCATCTAGTGCACCTGAAAAACGTGTTTAAAACACCAAACCCAGCACGTTTAGGTACCGAGAATACCCGTGCGAATCTCGGGACACCAGGATGAGGGGCGACTTTGTGGCTCTGTAGCCACTGCGCATCTCACTGCGCAGGTATGATTTTTGTGCAAATGGGTTGCTAACTACGTAGGGCATCGAAAAAATGTGTTCAAAACAAGTAACTAACTACACTAAGGTAGCAAAAAAACGCGTGCAAACCTCGGGACACCAGGATGAGGCGGCCATTTTTGCTGTTCTATAGCCATATATAGACATATTGCACGGTATACTTTGCGGCTCTGTTGCCATGGCGCACCTCGGTGTGCGAATGTGATTTTTTGCAGTTAGGTTGCTAACCATCTAGGGCACTTGAAAAACGTGTTTAAACACCAAACCCAGCACGTTTAGGTACCGAGAATACCCGTGCAAATCTCGGGACACCAGGATGAGGGGCGACTTTGTGGCTCTGTAGCCACTGCGCATCTCACTGCGCAGGTATGATTTTTGTGCAAATGGGTTGCTAACTACGTAGGGCATCGAAAAAATGTGTTCAAACAAGTAACTAACTACACTAAGGTAGCAAAAAACGCGTGCAAACCTCGGGACACCAGGATGAGGCGGCCATTTTTGCTGTTCTATAGCCATATATAGACATATTGCACGGTATACTTTGCGGCTCTGTTGCCATGGCGCACCTCGGTGTGCGAATGTGATGTTTTGCAGTTAGGTTGCTAACCATCTAGGGCACCTGAAAAACGTGTTTAAACACCAAACCCAGCACGTTTAGGTACCGAGAATACCCGTGCAAATCTCGGGACACCAGGATGAGGGGCGACTTTGTGGCTCTGTAGCCACTGCGCATCTCACTGCGCAGGTATGATTTTTGTGCAAATGGGTTGCTAACTACGTAGGGATCGAAAAAATGTGTTCAAACAAGTAACTAACTACACTAAGGTAGCAAAAAAACGCGTGCAAACCTCGGGACACCAGGATGAGGCGGCCATTTTTGCTGTTCTATAGCCATATATAGACATATTGCACGGTATACTTTGCGGCTCTGTTGCCATGGCGCACCTCGGTGTGCGAATGTGATTTTTTGCAGTTAGGTTGCTAACCATCTAGGGCACCTGAAAAACGTGTTTAAACACCAAACCCAGCACGTTTAGGTACCGAGAATACCCGTGCGAATCTCGGGACACCAGGATGAGGGGCGACTTTGTGGCTCTGTAGCCACTGCGCATCTCACTGCGCAGGTATGATTTTTGTGCAAATGGGATGCTAACTACGTAGGGCATCGAAAAAATGTGTTCAAACAAGTAACTAACTACACTAAGGTAGCAAAAAACGCGTGCAAACCTCGGGACACCAGGATGAGGCGGCCATTTTTGCTGTTCTATAGCCATATATAGACATATTGCACGGTATACTTTGCGGCTCTGTTGCCATGGCGCACCTCGGTGTGCGAATGTGATTTTTTGCAGTTAGGTTGCTAACCATCTAGGGCACCTGAAAAACGTGTTTAAACACCAAACCCAGCACGTTTAGGTACCGAGAATACCCGTGCGAATCTCGGGACACCAGGATGAGGGGCGACTTTGTGGCTCTGTAGCCACTGCGCATCTCACTGCGCAGGTATGATTTTTGTGCAAATGGGTTGCTAACTACGTAGGGCATCGAAAAAAATGTGTTCAAACAAGTAACTAACTACACTAAGGTAGCAAAAAAACGCGTGCAAACCTCGGGACACCAGGATGAGGCGGCCATTTTTGCTGTTCTATAGCCATATATAGACATATTGCACGGTATACTTTGCGGCTCTGTTGCCATGGCGCACCTCGGTGTGCGAATGTGATTTTTTGCAGTTAGGTTGCTAACCATCTAGTGCACCTGAAAAACGTGTTTAAACACCAAACCCAGCACGTTTAGGTACCGAGAATACCCGTGCGAATCTCGGGACACCAGGATGAGGGGCGACTTTGTGGCTCTGTAGCCACTGCGCATCTCACTGCGCAGGTATGATTTTTGTGCAAATGGGTTGCTAACTACGTAGGGCATCGAAAAAATGTGTTCAAACAAGTAACTAACTACACTAAGGTAGCAAAAAAACGCGTGCAAACCTCGGGACACCAGGATGAGGCGGCCATTTTTGCTGTTCTATAGCCATATATAGACATATTGCACGGTATACTTTGCGGCTCTGTTGCCATGGCGCACCTCGGTGTGCGAATGTGATTTTTTGCAGTTAGGTTGCTAACCATCTAGAGCACTTGAAAAACGTGTTTAAACACCAAACCCAGCACGTTTAGGTACCGAGAATACCCGTGCAAATCTCGGGACACCAGGATGAGGGGCGACTTTGTGGCTCTGTAGCCACTGCGCATCTCACTGCGCAGGTATGATTTTTGTGCAAATGGGTTGCTAACTACGTAGGGCATCGAAAAAATGTGTTCAAACAAGTAACTAACTACACTAAGGTAGCAAAAAACGCGTGCAAACCTCGGGACACCAGGATGAGGCGGCCATTTTTGCTGTTCTATAGCCATATATAGACATATTGCACGGTATACTTTGCGGCTCTGTTGCCATGGCGCACCTCGGTGTGCGAATGTGATGTTTTGCAGTTAGGTTGCTAACCATCTAGGGCACCTGAAAAACGTGTTTAAACACCAAACCCAGCACGTTTAGGTACCGAGAATACCCGTGCAAATCTCGGGACACCAGGATGAGGGGCGACTTTGTGGCTCTGTAGCCACTGCGCATCTCACTGCGCAGGTATGATTTTTGTGCAAATGGGTTGCTAACTACGTAGGGCATCGAAAAAATGTGTTCAAACAAGTAACTAACTACACTAAGGTAGCAAAAAAACGCGTGCAAACCTCGGGACACCAGGATGAGGCGGCCATTTTTTGCTGTTCTATAGCCATATATAGACATATTGCACGGTATACTTTGCGGCTCTGTTGCCATGGCGCACCTCGGTGTGCGAATGTGATTTTTTGCAGTTAGGTTGCTAACCATCTAGGGCACCTGAAAAACGTGTTTAAACACCAAACCCAGCACGTTTAGGTACCGAGAATACCCGTGCGAATCTCGGGACACCAGGATGAGGGGCGACTTTGTGGCTCTGTAGCCACTGCGCATCTCACTGCGCAGGTATGATTTTTGTGCAAATGGGTTGCTAACTACGTGGGGCATCGAAAAAATGTGTTCAAACAAGTAACTAACTACACTAAGGTAGCAAAAAAACGCGTGCAAAACCTCGGGACACCAGGATGAGGCGGCCATTTTTGCTGTTCTATAGCCATATATAGACATATTGCACGGTATACTTTGCGGCTCTGTTGCCATGGCGCACCTCGGTGTGCGAATGTGATTTTTTGCAGTTAGGTTGCTAACCATCTAGGGCACCTGAAAAACGTGTTTAAACACCAAACCCAGCACGTTTAGGTACCGAGAATACCCGTGCGAATCTCGGGACACCAGGATGAGGGGCGACTTTGTGGCTCTGTAGCCACTGCGCATCTCACTGCGCAGGTATGATTTTTGTGCAAATGGGTTGCTAACTACGTAGGGCATCGAAAAAATGTGTTCAAACAAGTAACTAACTACACTAAGGTAGCAAAAAACGCGTGCAAACCTCGGGACACCAGGATGAGGCGGCCATTTTTGCTGTTCTATAGCCATATATAGACATATTGCACGGTATACTTTGCGGCTCTGTTGCCATGGCGCACCTCGGTGTGCGAATGTGATTTTTTGCAGTTAGGTTGCTAACCATATAGGGCACCTGAAAAACGTGTTTAAACACCAAACCCAGCACGTTTAGGTACCGAGAATACCCGTGCGAATCTCGGGACACCAGGATGAGGGGCGACTTTGTGGCTCTGTAGCCACTGCGCATCTCACTGCGCAGGTATGATTTTTGTGCAAATGGGTTGCTAACTACGTGGGGCATCGAAAAAATGTGTTCAAACAAGTAACTAACTACACTAAGGTAGCAAAAAACGCGTGCAAACCTCGGGACACCAGGATGAGGCGGCCATTTTTGCTGTTCTATAGCCATATATAGACATATTGCACGGTATACTTTGCGGCTCTGTTGCCATGGCGCACCTCGGTGTGCGAATGTGATTTTTTGCAGTTAGGTTGCTAACCATCTAGGGCACCAAAAACGTGTTTAAAACACCAAACCCAGCACGTTTAGGTACCGAGAATACCCGTGCGAATCTCGGGACACCAGGATGAGGGGCGACTTTGTGGCTCTGTAGCCACTGCGCATCTCACTGCGCAGGTATGATTTTTGTGCAAATGGGTTGCTAACTACGTAGGGCATCGAAAAAATGTGTTCAAACAAGTAACTAACTACACTAAGGTAGCAAAAAACGCGTGCAAACCTCGGGACACCAGGATGAGGCGGCCATTTTTGCTGTTCTATAGCCATATATAGACATATTGCACGGTATACTTTGCGGCTCTGTTGCCATGGCGCACCTCGGTGTGCGAATGTGATTTTTTGCAGTTAGGTTGCTAACCATCTAGGGCACCTGAAAAACGTGTTTAACACACCAAACCCAGCACGTTTAGGTACCGAGAATACCCGTGCGAATCTTGGGACACCAGGATGAGGGGCGACTTTGTGGCTCTGTAGCCACTGCGCATCTCACTGCGCAGGTATGATTTTTGTGCAAATGGGTTGCTAACTACGTAGGGCATCGAAAAAATGTGTTCAAAACAAGTAACTAACTACACTAAGGTAGCAAAAAACGCGTGCAAACCTCGGGACACCAGGATGAGGCGGCCATTTTTGCTGTTCTATAGCCATATATAGACATATTGCACGGTATACTTTGCGGCTCTGTTGCCATGGCGCACCTCGGTGTGCGAATGTGATTTTTTGCAGTTAGGTTGCTAACCATCTAGGGCACCTGAAAAACGTGTTTAAACACCAAACCCAGCACGTTTAGGTACCGAGAATACCCGTGCGAATCTCGGGACACCAGGATGAGGGGCGACTTTGTGGCTCTGTAGCCACTGCGCATCTCACTGCGCAGGTATGATTTTTGTGCAAATGGGTTGCTAACTACGTAGGGCATCGAAAAAATGTGTTCAAACAAGTAACGAACTACACTAAGGTAGCAAAAAAACGCGTGCAAACCTCGGGACACCAGGATGAGGCGGCCAGTTTTGCTGTTCTATAGCCATATATAGACATATTGCACGGTATACTTTGCGGCTCTGTTGCCATGGCGCACCTCGGTGTGCGAATGTGATTTTTTGCAGTTAGGTTGCTAACCATCTAGGGCACCTGAAAAACGTGTTTAAACACCAAACCCAGCACGTTTAGGTACCGAGAATACCCGTGCAAATCTCGGGACACCAGGATGAGGGGCGACTTTGTGGCTCTGTAGCCACTGCGCATCTCACTGCGCAGGTATGATTTTTGTGCAAATGGGTTGCTAACTACGTAGGGCATCGAAAAAATGTGTTCAAACAAGTAACTAACTACACTAAGGTAGCAAAAAAACGCGTGCAAACCTCGGGACACCAGGATGAGGCGGCCATTTTTGCTGTTCTATAGCCATATATAGACATATTGCACGGTATACTTTGCGGCTCTGTTGCCATGGCGCACCTCGGTGTGCGAATGTGATTTTTTGCAGTTAGGTTGCTAACCATCTAGTGCACCTGAAAAACGTGTTTAAACACCAAACCCAGCACGTTTAGGTACCGAGAATACCCGTGCGAATCTCGGGACACCAGGATGAGGGGCGACTTTGTGGCTCTGTAGCCACTGCGCATCTCACTGCGCAGGTATGATTTTTGTGCAAATGGGTTGCTAACTACGTAGGGCATCGAAAAAATGTGTTCAAACAAGTAACTAACTACACTAAGGTAGCAAAAAACGCGTGCAAAACCTCGGGACACCAGGATGAGGCGGCCATTTTTGCTGTTCTATAGCCATATATAGACATATTGCACGGTATACTTTGCGGCTCTGTTGCCATGGCGCACCTCGGTGTGCGAATGTGATTTTTTGCAGTTAGGTTGCTAACCATCTAGAGCACTTGAAAAACGTGTTTAAACACCAAACCCAGCACGTTTAGGTACCGAGAATACCCGTGCAAATCTCGGGACACCAGGATGAGGGGCGACTTTGTGGCTCTGTAGCCACTGCGCATCTCACTGCGCAGGTATGATTTTTGTGCAAATGGGTTGCTAACTACGTAGGGCATCGAAAAAATGTGTTCAAACAAGTAACTAACTACACTAAGGTAGCAAAAAACGCGTGCAAACCTCGGGACACCAGGATGAGGCGGCCATTTTTGCTGTTCTATAGCCATATATAGACATATTGCACGGTATACTTTGCGGCTCTGTTGCCATGGCGCACCTCGGTGTGCGAATGTGATGTTTTGCAGTTAGGTTGCTAACCATCTAGGGCACCTGAAAAACGTGTTTAAACACCAAACCCAGCACGTTTAGGTACCGAGAATACCCGTGCAAATCTCGGGACACCAGGATGAGGGGCGACTTTGTGGCTCTGTAGCCACTGCGCATCTCACTGCGCAGGTATGATTTTTGTGCAAATGGGTTGCTAACTACGTAGGGCATCGAAAAAATGTGTTCAAACAAGTAACTAACTACACTAAGGTAGCAAAAAAACGCGTGCAAACCTCGGGACACCAGGATGAGGCGGCCATTTTTGCTGTTCTATAGCCATATATAGGACATATTGCACGGTATACTTTGCGGCTCTGTTGCCATGGCGCACCTCGGTGTGCGAATGTGATTTTTTGCAGTTAGGTTGCTAACCATCTAGGGCACCTGAAAAACGTGTTTAAACACCAAACCCAGCACGTTTAGGTACCGAGAATACCCGTGCGAATCTCGGGACACCAGGATGAGGGGCGACTTTGTGGCTCTGTAGCCACTGCGCATCTCACTGCGCAGGTATGATTTTTGTGCAAATGGGTTGCTAACTACGTGGGGCATCGAAAAAAATGTGTTCAAACAAGTAACTAACTACACTAAGGTAGCAAAAAAACGCGTGCAAACCTCGGGACACCAGGATGAGGCGGCCATTTTTGCTGTTCTATAGCCATATATAGACATATTGCACGGTATACTTTGCGGCTCTGTTGCCATGGCGCACCTCGGTGTGCGAATGTGATTTTTTGCAGTTAGGTTGCTAACCATCTAGGGCACCTGAAAAACGTGTTTAAACACCAAACCCAGCACGTTTAGGTACCGAGAATACCCGTGCGAATCTCGGGACACCAGGATGAGGGGCGACTTTGTGGCTCTGTAGCCACTGCGCATCTCACTGCGCAGGTATGATTTTTGTGCAAATGGGTTGCTAACTACGTAGGGCATCGAAAAAATGTGTTCAAACAAGTAACTAACTACACTAAGGTAGCAAAAAACGCGTGCAAACCTCGGGACACCAGGATGAGGCGGCCATTTTTGCTGTTCTATAGCCATATATAGACATATTGCACGGTATACTTTGCGGCTCTGTTGCCATGGCGCACCTCGGTGTGCGAATGTGATTTTTTGCAGTTAGGTTGCTAACCATATAGGGCACCTGAAAAACGTGTTTAAACACCAAACCCAGCACGTTTAGGTACCGAGAATACCCGTGCGAATCTCGGGACACCAGGATGAGGGGCGACTTTGTGGCTCTGTAGCCACTGCGCATCTCACTGCGCAGGTATGATTTTTGTGCAAATGGGTTGCTAACTACGTGGGGCATCGAAAAAATGTGTTCAAAACAAGTAACTAACTACACTAAGGTAGCAAAAAAACGCGTGCAAACCTCGGGACACCAGGATGAGGCGGCCATTTTTGCTGTTCTATAGCCATATATAGACATATTGCACGGTATACTTTGCGGCTCTGTTGCCATGGCGCACCTCGGTGTGCGAATGTGATTTTTTGCAGTTAGGTTAGGTTGCTAACCATCTAGGGCACCTGAAAAACGTGTTTAAACACCAAACCCAGCACGTTTAGGTACCGAGAATACCCGTGCGAATCTCGGGACACCAGGATGAGGGGCGACTTTGTGGCTCTGTAGCCACTGCGCATCTCACTGCGCAGGTATGATTTTTGTGCAAATGGGTTGCTAACTACGTAGGGCATCGAAAAAATGTGTTCAAACAAGTAACTAACTACACTAAGGTAGCAAAAAACGCGTGCAAACCTCGGGACACCAGGATGAGGCGGCCATTTTTGCTGTTCTATAGCCATATATAGACATATTGCACGGTATACTTTGCGGCTCTGTTGCCATGGCGCACCTCGGTGTGCGAATGTGATTTTTTGCAGTTAGGTTGCTAACCATCTAGGGCACCTGAAAAACGTGTTTAAACACCAAACCCAGCACGTTTAGGTACCGAGAATACCCGTGCGAATCTTGGGACACCAGGATGAGGGGCGACTTTGTGGCTCTGTAGCCACTGCGCATCTCACTGCGCAGGTATGATTTTTGTGCAAATGGGTTGCTAACTACGTAGGGCATCGAAAAAATGTGTTCAAACAAGTAACTAACTACACTAAGGTAGCAAAAAACGCGTGCAAACCTCGGGACACCAGGATGAGGCGGCCATTTTTGCTGTTCTATAGCCATATATAGACATATTGCACGGTATACTTTGCGGCTCTGTTGCCATGGCGCACCTCGGTGTGCGAATGTGATTTTTTGCAGTTAGGTTGCTAACCATCTAGGGCACCTGAAAAACGTGTTTAAACACCAAACCCAGCACGTTTAGGTCACCGAGAATACCCGTGCGAATCTCGGGACACCAGGATGAGGGGCGACTTTGTGGCTCTGTAGCCACTGCGCATCTCACTGCGCAGGTATGATTTTTGTGCAAATGGGTTGCTAACTACGTAGGGCATCGAAAAAATGTGTTCAAACAAGTAACGAACTACACTAAGGTAGCAAAAAACGCGTGCAAACCTCGGGACACCAGGATGAGGCGGCCAGTTTTGCTGTTCTATAGCCATATATAGACATATTGCACGGTATACTTTGCGGCTCTGTTGCCATGGCGCACCTCGGTGTGCGAATGTGATTTTTTGCAGTTAGGTTGCTAACCATCTAGGGCACCTGAAAAACGTGTTTAAACACCAAACCCAGCACGTTTAGGTACCGAGAATACCCGTGCAAATCTCGGGACACCAGGATGAGGGGCGACTTTGTGGCTCTGTAGCCACTGCGCATCTCACTGCGCAGGTATGATTTTTGTGCAAATGGGTTGCTAACTACGTAGGGCATCGAAAAAATGTGTTCAAACAAGTAACTAACTACACTAAGGTAGCAAAAAACGCGTGCAAACCTCGGGACACCAGGATGAGGCGGCCATTTTTGCTGTTCTATAGCCATATATAGACATATTGCACGGTATACTTTGCGGCTCTGTTGCCATGGCGCACCTCGGTGTGCGAATGTGATTTTTTGCAGTTAGGTTGCTAACCATCTAGGGCACCTGAAAAACGTGTTTAAACACCAAACCCAGCACGTTTAGGTACCGAGAATACCCGTGCGAATCTCGGGACACCAGGATGAGGGGCGACTTTGTGGCTCTGTAGCCACTGCGCATCTCACTGCGCAGGTATGATTTTTGTGCAAATGGGTTGCTAACTACGTAGGGCATCGAAAAAATGTGTTCAAACAAGTAACTAACTACACTAAGGTAGCAAAAAACGCGTGCAAACCTCGGGACACCAGGATGAGGCGGCCATTTTTGCTGTTCTATAGCCATATATAGACATATTGCACGGTATACTTTGCGGCTCTGTTGCCATGGCGCACCTCGGTGTGCAAATGTGATGTTTTGCAGTTAGGTTGCTAACCATCTAGGGCACCTGAAAAACGTGTTTAAACACCAAACCCAGCACGTTTAGGTACCGAGAATACCCGTGCAAATCTCGGGACACCAGGATGAGGGGCGACTTTGTGGCTCTGTAGCCACTGCGCATCTCACTGCGCAGGTATGATTTTTGTGCAAATGGGTTGCTAACTACGTAGGGCATCGAAAAAATGTGTTCAAACAAGTAACTAACTACACTAAGGTAGCAAAAAACGCGTGCAAACCTCGGGACACCAGGATGAGGCGGCCATTTTTGCTGTTCTATAGCCATATATAGACATATTGCACGGTATACTTTGCGGCTCTGTTGCCATGGCGCACCTCGGTGTGCGAATGTGATTTTTTGCAGTTAGGTTGCTAACCATCTAGGGCACCTGAAAAACGTGTTTAAACACCAAACCCAGCACGTTTAGGTACCGAGAATACCCGTGCAAATCTCGGGACACCAGGATGAGGGGCGACTTTGTGGCTCTGTAGCCACTGCGCATCTCACTGCGCAGGTATGATTTTTGTGCAAATGGGTTGCTAACTACGTAGGGCATCGAAAAAATGTGTTCAAACAAGTAACTAACTACACTAAGGTAGCAAAAAACGCGTGCAAACCTCGGGACACCAGGATGAGGCGGCCATTTTTGCTGTTCTATAGCCATATATAGACATATTGCACGGTATACTTTGCGGCTCTGTTGCCATGGCGCACCTCGGTGTGCGAATGTGATTTTTTGCAGTTAGGTTGCTAACCATCTAGGGCACCTGAAAAACGTGTTTAAACACCAAACCCAGCACGTTTAGGTACCGAGAATACCCGTGCGAATCTCGGGACACCAGGATGAGGGGCGACTTTGTGGCTCTGTAGCCACTGCGCATCTCACTGCGCAGGTATGATTTTTGTGCAAATGGGTTGCTAACTACGTAGGGCATCGAAAAAATGTGTTCAAACAAGTAACTAACTACACTAAGGTAGCAAAAAACGCGTGCAAACCTCGGGACACCAGGATGAGGCGGCCATTTTTGCTGTTCTATAGCCATATATAGACATATTGCACGGTATACTTTGCGGCTCTGTTGCCATGGCGCACCTCGGTGTGCGAATGTGATTTTTTGCAGTTAGGTTGCTAACCATCTAGGGCACCTGAAAAACGTGTTTAAACACCAAACCCAGCACGTTTAGGTACCGAGAATACCCGTGCGAATCTCGGGACACCAGGATGAGGGGCGACTTTGTGGCTCTGTAGCCACTGCGCATCTCACTGCGCAGGTATGATTTTTGTGCAAATGGGTTGCTAACTACGTAGGGCATCGAAAAAATGTGTTCAAACAAGTAACTAACTACACTAAGGTAGCAAAAAACGCGTGCAAACCTCGGGACACCAGGATGAGGCGGCCATTTTTGCTGTTCTATAGCCATATATAGACATATTGCACGGTATACTTTGCGGCTCTGTTGCCATGGCGCACCTCGGTGTGCGAATGTGATTTTTTGCAGTTAGGTTGCTAACCATCTAGGGCACCTGAAAAACGTGTTTAAACACCAAACCCAGCACGTTTAGGTACCGAGAATACCCGTGCAAATCTCGGGACACCAGGATGAGGGGCGACTTTGTGGCTCTGTAGCCACTGCGCATCTCACTGCGCAGGTATGATTTTTGTGCAAATGGGTTGCTAACTACGTAGGGCATCGAAAAAATGTGTTCAAACAAGTAACTAACTACACTAAGGTAGCAAAAAACGCGTGCAAACCTCGGGACACCAGGATGAGGCGGCCATTTTTGCTGTTCTATAGCCATATATAGACATATTGCACGGTATACTTTGCGGCTCTGTTGCCATGGCGCACCTCGGTGTGCGAATGTGATTTTTTGCAGTTAGGTTGCTAACCATCTAGGGCACCTGAAAAACGTGTTTAAACACCAAACCCAGCACGTTTAGGTACCGAGAATACCCGTGCAAATCTCGGGACACCAGGATGAGGGGCGACTTTGTGGCTCTGTAGCCACTGCGCATCTCACTGCGCAGGTATGATTTTTGTGCAAATGGGTTGCTAACTACGTGGGGCATCGAAAAAATGTGTTCAAACAAGTAACTAACTACACTAAGGTAGCAAAAAACGCGTGCAAACCTCGGGACACCAGGATGAGGCGGCCATTTTTGCTGTTCTATAGCCATATATAGACATATTGCACGGTATACTTTGCGGCTCTGTTGCCATGGCGCACCTCGGTGTGCGAATGTGATTTTTTGCAGTTAGGTTGCTAACCATCTAGGGCACCTGAAAAACGTGTTTAAACACCAAACCCAGCACGTTTAGGTACCGAGAATACCCGTGCGAATCTCGGGACACCAGGATGAGGGGCGACTTTGTGGCTCTGTAGCCACTGCGCATCTCACTGCGCAGGTATGATTTTTGTGCAAATGGGATGCTAACTACGTAGGGCATCGAAAAAATGTGTTCAAACAAGTAACTAACTACACTAAGGTAGCAAAAAACGCGTGCAAACCTCGGGACACCAGGATGAGGCGGCCATTTTTGCTGTTCTATAGCCATATATAGACATATTGCACGGTATACTTTGCGGCTCTGTTGCCATGGCGCACCTCGGTGTGCGAATGTGATTTTTTGCAGTTAGGTTGCTAACCATCTAGGGCACCTGAAAAACGTGTTTAAACACCAAACACAGCACGTTTAGGTACCGAGAATACCCGTGCGAATCTCGGGACACCAGGATGAGGGGCGACTTTGTGGCTCTGTAGCCACTGCGCATCTCACTGCGCAGGTATGATTTTTGTGCAAATGGGTTGCTAACTACGTAGGGCATCGAAAAAATGTGTTCAAACAAGTAACTAACTACACTAAGGTAGCAAAAAACGCGTGCAAACCTCGGGACACCAGGATGAGGCGGCCATTTTTGCTGTTCTATAGCCATATATAGACATATTGCACGGTATACTTTGCGGCTCTGTTGCCATGGCGCACCTCGGTGTGCGAATGTGATTTTTTGCAGTTAGGTTGCTAACCATCTAGTGCACCTGAAAAACGTGTTTAAACACCAAACCCAGCACGTTTAGGTACCGAGAATACCCGTGCGAATCTCGGGACACCAGGATGAGGGGCGACTTTGTGGCTCTGTAGCCACTGCGCATCTCACTGCGCAGGTATGATTTTTGTGCAAATGGG
Source organism: Mactra quadrangularis (assembly GCA_025267735.1). Taxonomy (NCBI): domain Eukaryota; kingdom Metazoa; phylum Mollusca; class Bivalvia; order Venerida; family Mactridae; genus Mactra; species Mactra quadrangularis. Next base: position 13,478 of record JAMOLF010000201.1, read on the forward strand.
TTGCTAACTACGTAGGGCATCGAAAAAATGTGTTCAAACAAGTAACTAACTACACTAAGGTAGCAAAAAACGCGTGCAAACCTCGGGACACCAGGATGAGGCGGCCATTTTTGCTGTTCTATAGCCATATATAGACATATTGCACGGTATACTTTGCGGCTCTGTTGCCATGGCGCACCTCGGTGTGCGAATGTGATTTTTTGCAGTTAGGTTGCTAACCATCTAGGGCACTTGAAAAACGTGTTTAAACACCAAACCCAGCACGTTTAGGTACCGAGAATACCCGTGCAAATCTCGGGACACCAGGATGAGGGGCGACTTTGTGGCTCTGTAGCCACTGCGCATCTCACTGCGCAGGTATGATTTTTGTGCAAATGGGTTGCTAACTACGTAGGGCATCGAAAAAATGTGTTCAAACAAGTAACTAACTACACTAAGGTAGCAAAAAACGCGTGCAAACCTCGGGACACCAGGATGAGGCGGCCATTTTTGCTGTTCTATAGCCATATATAGACATATTGCACGGTATACTTTGCGGCTCTGTTGCCATGGCGCACCTCGGTGTGCGAATGTGATGTTTTGCAGTTAGGTTGCTAACCATCTAGGGCACCTGAAAAACGTGTTTAAACACCAAACCCAGCACGTTTAGGTACCGAGAATACCCGTGCAAATCTCGGGACACCAGGATGAGGGGCGACTTTGTGGCTCTGTAGCCACTGCGCATCTCACTGCGCAGGTATGATTTTTGTGCAAATGGGTTGCTAACTACGTAGGGCATCGAAAAAATGTGTTCAAACAAGTAACTAACTACACTAAGGTAGCAAAAAACGCGTGCAAACCTCGGGACACCAGGATGAGGCGGCCATTTTTGCTGTTCTATAGCCATATATAGACATATTGCACGGTATACTTTGCGGCTCTGTTGCCATGGCGCACCTCGGTGTGCGAATGTGATTTTTTGCAGTTAGGTTGCTAACCATCTAGGGCACCTGAAAAACGTGTTTAAACACCAAACCCAGCACGTTTAGGTACCGAGAATACCCGTGCGAATCTCGGGACACCAGGATGAGGGGCGACTTTGTGGCTCTGTAGCCACTGCGCATCTCACTGCGCAGGTATGATTTTTGTGCAAATGGGATGCTAACTACGTAGGGCATCGAAAAAATGTGTTCAAACAAGTAACTAACTACACTAAGGTAGCAAAAAACGCGTGCAAACCTCGGGACACCAGGATGAGGCGGCCATTTTTGCTGTTCTATAGCCATATATAGACATATTGCACGGTATACTTTGCGGCTCTGTTGCCATGGCGCACCTCGGTGTGCGAATGTGATTTTTTGCAGTTAGGTTGCTAACCATCTAGGGCACCTGAAAAACGTGTTTAAACACCAAACCCAGCACGTTTAGGTACCGAGAATACCCGTGCGAATCTCGGGACACCAGGATGAGGGGCGACTTTGTGGCTCTGTAGCCACTGCGCATCTCACTGCGCAGGTATGATTTTTGTGCAAATGGGTTGCTAACTACGTAGGGCATCGAAAAAATGTGTTCAAACAAGTAACTAACTACACTAAGGTAGCAAAAAACGCGTGCAAACCTCGGGACACCAGGATGAGGCGGCCATTTTTGCTGTTCTATAGCCATATATAGACATATTGCACGGTATACTTTGCGGCTCTGTTGCCATGGCGCACCTCGGTGTGCGAATGTGATTTTTTGCAGTTAGGTTGCTAACCATCTAGTGCACCTGAAAAACGTGTTTAAACACCAAACCCAGCACGTTTAGGTACCGAGAATACCCGTGCGAATCTCGGGACACCAGGATGAGGGGCGACTTTGTGGCTCTGTAGCCACTGCGCATCTAACTGCGCAGGTATGATTTTTGTGCAAATGGGTTGCTAACTACGTAGGGCATCGAAAAAATGTGTTCAAACAAGTAACTAACTACACTAAGGTAGCAAAAAACGCGTGCAAACCTCGGGACACCAGGATGAGGCGGCCATTTTTGCTGTTCTATAGCCATATATAGACATATTGCACGGTATACTTTGCGGCTCTGTTGCCATGGCGCACCTCGGTGTGCGAATGTGATTTTTTGCAGTTAGGTTGCTAACCATGTAGAGCACTTGAAAAACGTGTTTAAACACCAAACCCAGCACGTTTAGGTACCGAGAATACCCGTGCAAATCTCGGGACACCAGGATGAGGGGCGACTTTGTGGCTCTGTAGCCACTGCGCATCTCACTGCGCAGGTATGATTTTTGTGCAAATGGGTTGCTAACTACGTAGGGCATCGAAAAAATGTGTTCAAACAAGTAACTAACTACACTAAGGTAGCAAAAAACGCGTGCAAACCTCGGGACACCAGGATGAGGCGGCCATTTTTGCTGTTCTATAGCCATATATAGACATATTGCACGGTATACTTTGCGGCTCTGTTGCCATGGCGCACCTCGGTGTGCAAATGTGATGTTTTGCAGTTAGGTTGCTAACCATCTAGGGCACCTGAAAAACGTGTTTAAACACCAAACCCAGCACGTTTAGGTACCGAGAATACCCGTGCAAATCTCGGGACACCAGGATGAGGGGCGACTTTGTGGCTCTGTAGCCACTGCGCATCTCACTGCGCAGGTATGATTTTTGTGCAAATGGGTTGCTAACTACGTAGGGCATCGAAAAAATGTGTTCAAACAAGTAACTAACTACACTAAGGTAGCAAAAAACGCGTGCAAACCTCGGGACACCAGGATGAGGCGGCCATTTTTGCTGTTCTATAGCCATATATAGACATATTGCACGGTATACTTTGCGGCTCTGTTGCCATGGCGCACCTCGGTGTGCGAATGTGATTTTTTGCAGTTAGGTTGCTAACCATCTAGGGCACCTGAAAAACGTGTTTAAACACCAAACCCAGCACGTTTAGGTACCGAGAATACCCGTGCAAATCTCGGGACACCAGGATGAGGGGCGACTTTGTGGCTCTGTAGCCACTGCGCATCTCACTGCGCAGGTATGATTTTTGTGCAAATGGGTTGCTAACTACGTAGGGCATCGAAAAAATGTGTTCAAACAAGTAACTAACTACACTAAGGTAGCAAAAAACGCGTGCAAACCTCGGGACACCAGGATGAGGCGGCCATTTTTGCTGTTCTATAGCCATATATAGACATATTGCACGGTATACTTTGCGGCTCTGTTGCCATGGCGCACCTCGGTGTGCGAATGTGATTTTTTGCAGTTAGGTTGCTAACCATCTAGGGCACCTGAAAAACGTGTTTAAACACCAAACCCAGCACGTTTAGGTACCGAGAATACCCGTGCGAATCTCGGGACAACCAGGATGAGGGGCGACTTTGTGGCTCTGTAGCCACTGCGCATCTCACTGCGCAGGTATGATTTTTGTGCAAATGGGTTGCTAACTACGTAGGGCATCGAAAAAATGTGTTCAAACAAGTAACTAACTACACTAAGGTAGCAAAAAAACGCGTGCAAACCTCGGGACACCAGGATGAGGCGGCCATTTTTGCTGTTCTATAGCCATATATAGACATATTGCACGGTATACTTTGCGGCTCTGTTGCCATGGCGCACCTCGGTGTGCGAATGTGATTTTTTGCAGTTAGGTTGCTAACCATCTAGGGCACTTAAAAAACGTGTTTAAACACCAAACCCAGCACGTTTAGGTACCGAGAATACCCGTGCAAATCTCGGGACACCAGGATGAGGGGCGACTTTGTGGCTCTGTAGCCACTGCGCATCTCACTGCGCAGGTATGATTTTTGTGCAAATGGGTTGCTAACTACGTAGGGCATCGAAAAAATGTGTTCAAACAAGTAACTAACTACACTAAGGTAGCAAAAAACGCGTGCAAACCTCGGGACACCAGGATGAGGCGGCCATTTTTGCTGTTCTATAGCCATATATAGACATATTGCACGGTATACTTTGCGGCTCTGTTGCCATGGCGCACCTCGGTGTGCGAATGTGATGTTTTGCAGTTAGGTTGCTAACCATCTAGGGCACCTGAAAAACGTGTTTAAACACCAAACCCAGCACGTTTAGGTACCGAGAATACCCGTGCAAATCTCGGGACACCAGGATGAGGGGCGACTTTGTGGCTCTGTAGCCACTGCGCATCTCACTGCGCAGGTATGATTTTTGTGCAAATGGGTTGCTAACTACGTAGGGCATCGAAAAAATGTGTTCAAACAAGTAACTAACTACACTAAGGTAGCAAAAAACGCGTGCAAACCTCGGGACACCAGGATGAGGCGGCCATTTTTGCTGTTCTATAGCCATATATAGACATATTGCACGGTATACTTTGCGGCTCTGTTGCCATGGCGCACCTCGGTGTGCGAATGTGATTTTTTGCAGTTAGGTTGCTAACCATCTAGGGCACCTGAAAAACGTGTTTAAACACCAAACCCAGCACGTTTAGGTACCGAGAATACCCGTGCGAATCTCGGGACACCAGGATGAGGGGCGACTTTGTGGCTCTGTAGCCACTGCGCATCTCACTGCGCAGGTATGATTTTTGTGCAAATGGGATGCTAACTACGTAGGGCATCGAAAAAATGTGTTCAAACAAGTAACTAACTACACTAAGGTAGCAAAAAACGCGTGCAAACCTCGGGACACCAGGATGAGGCGGCCATTTTTGCTGTTCTATAGCCATATATAGACATATTGCACGGTATACTTTGCGGCTCTGTTGCCATGGCGCACCTCGGTGTGCGAATGTGATTTTTTGCAGTTAGGTTGCTAACCATCTAGGGCACCTGAAAAACGTGTTTAAACACCAAACCCAGCACGTTTAGGTACCGAGAATACCCGTGCGAATCTCGGGACACCAGGATGAGGGGCGACTTTGTGGCTCTGTAGCCACTGCGCATCTCACTGCGCAGGTATGATTTTTGTGCAAATGGGTTGCTAACTACGTAGGGCATCGAAAAAATGTGTTCAAACAAGTAACTAACTACACTAAGGTAGCAAAAAACGCGTGCAAACCTCGGGACACCAGGATGAGGCGGCCATTTTTGCTGTTCTATAGCCATATATAGACATATTGCACGGTATACTTTGCGGCTCTGTTGCCATGGCGCACCTCGGTGTGCGAATGTGATTTTTTGCAGTTAGGTTGCTAACCATCTAGTGCACCTGAAAAACGTGTTTAAACACCAAACCCAGCACGTTTAGGTACCGAGAATACCCGTGCGAATCTCGGGACACCAGGATGAGGGGCGACTTTGTGGCTCTGTAGCCACTGCGCATCTCACTGCGCAGGTATGATTTTTGTGCAAATGGGTTGCTAACTACGTAGGGCATCGAAAAAATGTGTTCAAACAAGTAACTAACTACACTAAGGTAGCAAAAAACGCGTGCAAACCTCGGGACACCAGGATGAGGCGGCCATTTTTGCTGTTCTATAGCCATATATAGACATATTGCACGGTATACTTTGCGGCTCTGTTGCCATGGCGCACCTCGGTGTGCGAATGTGATTTTTTGCAGTTAGGTTGCTAACCATCTAGAGCACTTGAAAAACGTGTTTAAACACCAAACCCAGCACGTTTAGGTACCGAGAATACCCGTGCAAATCTCGGGACACCAGGATGAGGGGCGACTTTGTGGCTCTGTAGCCACTGCGCATCTCACTGCGCAGGTATGATTTTTGTGCAAATGGGTTGCTAACTACGTAGGGCATCGAAAAAATGTGTTCAAACAAGTAACTAACTACACTAAGGTAGCAAAAAACGCGTGCAAACCTCGGGACACCAGGATGAGGCGGCCATTTTTGCTGTTCTATAGCCATATATAGACATATTGCACGGTATACTTTGCGGCTCTGTTGCCATGGCGCACCTCGGTGTGCGAATGTGATGTTTTGCAGTTAGGTTGCTAACCATCTAGGGCACCTGAAAAACGTGTTTAAACACCAAACCCAGCACGTTTAGGTACCGAGAATACCCGTGCAAATCTCGGGACACCAGGATGAGGGGCGACTTTGTGGCTCTGTAGCCACTGCGCATCTCACTGCGCAGGTATGATTTTTGTGCAAATGGGTTGCTAACTACGTAGGGCATCGAAAAAATGTGTTCAAACAAGTAACTAACTACACTAAGGTAGCAAAAAACGCGTGCAAACCTCGGGACACCAGGATGAGGCGGCCATTTTTGCTGTTCTATAGCCATATATAGACATATTGCACGGTATACTTTGCGGCTCTGTTGCCATGGCGCACCTCGGTGTGCGAATGTGATTTTTTGCAGTTAGGTTGCTAACCATCTAGGGCACCTGAAAAACGTGTTTAAACACCAAACCCAGCACGTTTAGGTACCGAGAATACCCGTGCAAATCTCGGGACACCAGGATGAGGGGCGACTTTGTGGCTCTGTAGCCACTGCGCATCTCACTGCGCAGGTATGATTTTTGTGCAAATGGGTTGCTAACTACGTGGGGCATCGAAAAAATGTGTTTAAACAAGTAACTAACTACACTAAGGTAGCAAAAAACGCGTGCAAACCTCGGGACACCAGGATGAGGCGGCCATTTTTGCTGTTCTATAGCCATATATAGACATATTGCACGGTATACTTTGCGGCTCTGTTGCCATGGCGCACCTCGGTGTGCGAATGTGATTTTTTGCAGTTAGGTTGCTAACCATCTAGGGCACCTGAAAAACGTGTTTAAACACCAAACCCAGCACGTTTAGGTACCGAGAATACCCGTGCGAATCTCGGGACACCAGGATGAGGGGCGACTTTGTGGCTCTGTAGCCACTGCGCATCTCACTGCGCAGGTATGATTTTGTGCAAATGGGATGCTAACTACGTAGGGCATCGAAAAAATGTGTTCAAACAAGTAACTAACTACACTAAGGTAGCAAAAAACGCGTGCAAACCTCGGGACACCAGGGAAATGAGGCGGCCATTTTTGCTGTTCTATAGCCATATATAGACATATTGCACGGTATACTTTGCGGCTCTGTTGCCATGGCGCACCTCGGTGTGCGAATGTGATTTTTTGCAGTTAGGTTGCTAACCATCTAGGGCACCTGAAAAACGTGTTTAAACACCAAACCCAGCACGTTTAGGTACCGAGAATACCCGTGCGAATCTCGGGACACCAGGATGAGGGGCGACTTTGTGGCTCTGTAGCCACTGCGCATCTCACTGCGCAGGTATGATTTTTGTGCAAATGGGTTGCTAACTACGTAGGGCATCGAAAAAATGTGTTCAAACAAGTAACTAACTACACTAAGGTAGCAAAAAACGCGTGCAAACCTCGGGACACCAGGATGAGGCGGCCATTTTTGCTGTTCTATAGCCATATATAGACATATTGCACGGTATACTTTGCGGCTCTGTTGCCATGGCGCACCTCGGTGTGCGAATGTGATTTTTTGCAGTTAGGTTGCTAACCATCTAGTGCACCTGAAAAACGTGTTTAAACACCAAACCCAGCACGTTTAGGTACCGAGAATACCCGTGCGAATCTCGGGACACCAGGATGAGGGGCGACTTTGTGGCTCTGTAGCCACTGCGCATCTCACTGCGCAGGTATGATTTTTGTGCAAATGGGTTGCTAACTACGTAGGGCATCGAAAAAATGTGTTCAAACAAGTAACTAACTACACTAAGGTAGCAAAAAACGCGTGCAAACCTCGGGACACCAGGATGAGGCGGCCATTTTTGCTGTTCTATAGCCATATATAGACATATTGCACGGTATACTTTGCGGCTCTGTTGCCATGGCGCACCTCGGTGTGCGAATGTGATTTTTTGCAGTTAGGTTGCTAACCATCTAGGGCACTTAAAAAAACGTGTTTAAACACCAAACCCAGCACGTTTAGGTACCGAGAATACCCGTGCAAATCTCGGGACACCAGGATGAGGGGCGACTTTGTGGCTCTGTAGCCACTGCGCATCTCACTGCGCAGGTATGATTTTTGTGCAAATGGGTTGCTAACTACGTAGGGCATCGAAAAAATGTGTTCAAACAAGTAACTAACTACACTAAGGTAGCAAAAAACGCGTGCAAACCTCGGGACACCAGGATGAGGCGGCCATTTTTGCTGTTCTATAGCCATATATAGACATATTGCACGGTATACTTTGCGGCTCTGTTGCCATGGCGCACCTCGGTGTGCGAATGTGATGTTTTGCAGTTAGGTTGCTAACCATCTAGGGCACCTGAAAAACGTGTTTAAACACCAAACCCAGCACGTTTAGGTACCGAGAATACCCGTGCAAATCTCGGGACACCAGGATGAGGGGCGACTTTGTGGCTCTGTAGCCACTGCGCATCTCACTGCGCAGGTATGATTTTTGTGCAAATGGGTTGCTAACTACGTAGGGCATCGAAAAAATGTGTTCAAACAAGTAACTAACTACACTAAGGTAGCAAAAAACGCGTGCAAACCTCGGGACACCAGGATGAGGCGGCCATTTTTGCTGTTCTATAGCCATATATAGACATATTGCACGGTATACTTTGCGGCTCTGTTGCCATGGCGCACCTCGGTGTGCGAATGTGATTTTTTGCAGTTAGGTTGCTAACCATCTAGGGCACCTGAAAACGTGTTTAAACACCAAACCCAGCACGTTTAGGTACCGAGAATACCCGTGCGAATCTCGGGGACACCAGGATGAGGGGCGACTTTGTGGCTCTGTAGCCACTGCGCATCTCACTGCGCAGGTATGATTTTTGTGCAAATGGGATGCTAACTACGTAGGTCATCGAAAAAATGTGTTCAAACAAGTAACTAACTACACTAAGGTAGCAAAAAACGCGTGCAAACCTCGGGACACCAGGATGAGGCGGCCATTTTTGCTGTTCTATAGCCATATATAGACATATTGCACGGTATACTTTGCGGCTCTGTTGCCATGGCGCACCTCGGTGTGCGAATGTGATTTTTTGCAGTTAGGTTGCTAACCATCTAGGGCACCTGAAAAACGTGTTTAAACACCAAACCCAGCACGTTTAGGTACCGAGAATACCCGTGCGAATCTCGGGACACCAGGATGAGGGGCGACTTTGTGGCTCTGTAGCCACTGCGCATCTCACTGCGCAGGTATGATTTTTGTGCAAATGGGTTGCTAACTACGTAGGGCATCGAAAAAATGTGTTCAAACAAGTAACTAACTACACTAAGGTAGCAAAAAACGCGTGCAAACCTCGGGACACCAGGATGAGGCGGCCATTTTTGCTGTTCTATAGCCAT
>JAMOLF010000202.1:0-22425 GCA_025267735.1 Mactra quadrangularis
TTTGCTGTTCTATAGCCCTATATAGCCATAATGCACGGTATACTTTGGCGGCTCTGTTGCCATGGCGCAACTTCGGTGTGCGAATGTGATTTTTGGCAGTTAGGTTGCTAACCATCTAGGGCACCTGAAAAACGTGTTCAAACACCAAACACCTGAAAAACGTGTTCAAACACCAAACCCACCAGGTTCAGGTACCGAGAAACCCCGTGCAAATCTCCCGACACTAGGAGGCGACGCGACTTTGGGGCTCTGTGGCCACTGCGCATCTCAGTGCGCAGGTATGATTTTTGTGCAAATGGGTTGCTAACTACGTAGGGCATCGGGAAAATGTGTTTAAACAAGTAACTAACTACATTCAGGTACCAAAAAAACCCGTGCAAACCTCCCGACACCAGGAGGCGGACGCCTATTTTTGCTGTTCTATAGCCCTATATAGCCATAATGCACGGTATACTTTGCGGCTCTGTTGCCATGGCGCAACTCGGTGTGCGAATGTGATTTTTGGAAGTTAGGTTGCTAACCATCTAGGGCACCTGAAAAACGTGTTCAAACACCAAACCCACCAGGTTCAGGTACCGAGAAACCCCGTGCAAATCTCCCGACACTAGGAGGCGACGCGACTTTGGGGCTCTGTGGCCACTGCGCATCTCAGTGCGCAGGTATGATTTTTGTGCAAATGGGTTGCTAACTACGTAGGGCATCGGGAAAATGTGTTTAAACAAGTAACTAACTACATTCAGGTACCAAAAAACCCGTGCAAACCTCCCGACACCAGGAGGCGACGCCTATTTTTGCTGTTCTATAGCCCTATATAGCCATAATGCACGGTATACTTTGCGGCTCTGTTGCCATGGCGCAACTCGGTGTGCGAATGTGATTTTTGGCAGTTAGGTTGCTAACCATCTAGGGCACCTGAAAAAACGTGTTCAAACACCAAACCCACCAGGTTCAGGTACCGAGAAACCCCGTGCAAATCTCCCGACACTAGGAGGCGACGCGATTTTGGGACTCTGTGGCCACTGCGCATCTCAGTGCGCAGGTATGATTTTTGTGCAAATGGGTTGCTAACTACGTAGGGCATCGGGAAAATGTGTTTAAACAAGTAACTAACTACATTCAGGTACCAAAAAACCCGTGCAAACCTCCCGACACGAGGAGGCGACGCCTATTTTTGCTGTTCTATAGCCCTATATAGCCATAATGCACGGTATACTTTGCGGCTCTGTTGCCATGGCGCAACTCGATGTGCGAATGTGATTTTTGGCAGTTAGGTTGCTAACCATCTAGGGCACCTGAAAAACGTGTTCAAACACCAAACCCACCAGGTTCAGGTACCGAGAAACCCCGTGCAAATCTCTCGACACTAGGAGGCGACGCGACTTTGGGGCTCTGTGGCCACTGCGCATCTCAGTGCGCAGGTATGTTTTTTGTGCAAATGGGTTGCTAACTACGTAGGGCATCGGGAAAATGTGTTTAAACAAGTAACTAACTACATTCAGGTACCAAAAAAACCCGTGCAAACCTCCCGACACCAGGAGGCGACGCCTATTTTTGCTGTTCTATAGCCCTATTTAGCCATAATGCACGGTATACTTTGCGGCTCTGTTGCCATGGCACAACTCGGTGTGCGAATGTGATTTTTGGCAGTTAGGTTGCTAACCATCTAGGGCACCTGAAAAACGTGTTCAAACACCAAACCCACCAGGTTCAGGTACCGAGAAACCCCGTGCAAATCTCCCGACACTAGGAGGCGACGCGACTTTGGGGCTCTGTGGCCACTGCGCATCTCAGTGCGCAGGTATGATTTTTGTGCAAATGGGTTGCTAACTACGTAGGGCATCGGGAAAATGTGTTTAAACAAGTAACTAACTACATTCAGGTACCAAAAAACCCGTGCAAACCTCCCGACACCAGGAGGCGACGCCTATTTTTGCTGTTCTATAGCCCTATATAGCCATAATGCACGGTATACTTTGCGGCTCTGTTGCCATGGCGCAACTCGGTGTGCGAATGTGATTTTTGGCAGTTAGGTTGCTAACCATCTAGGGCACCTGAAAAACGTGTTCAAACACCAAACCCACCAGGTTCATGTACCGAGAAACCCCGTGCAAATCTCCCGACACTAGGAGGCGACGCGATTTTGGGGCTCTGTGGCCACTGCGCATCTCAGTGCGCAGGTATTATTTTTGTGCAAATGGGTTGCTAACTACGTAGGGCATCGGGAAAATGTGTTTAAACAAGTAACTAACTACATTCAGGTACCAAAAAACCCGTGCAAACCTCCCGACACGAGGAGGCGACGCCTATTTTTGCTGTTCTATAGCCCTATATAGCCATAATGCACGGTATACTTTGCGGCTCTGTTGCCATGGCGCAACTCGATGTGCGAATGTGATTTTTGGCAGTTAGGTTGCTAACCATCTAGGGCACCTGAAAAACGTGTTCAAACACCAAACCCACCAGGTTCAGGTACCGAGAAACCCCGTGCAAATCTCCCGACACTAGGAGGCGACGCGATTTTGGGGCTCTGTGGCCACTGCGCATCTCAGTGCGCAGGTATGATTTTTGTGCAAATGGGTTGCTAACTACGTAGGGCATCGGGAAAATGTGTTTAAACAAGTAACTAACTACATTCAGGTACCAAAAAACCCGTGCAAACCTCCCGACACCAGGAGGCGACGCCTATTTTTGCTGTTCTATAGCCCTATATAGCCATAATGCACGGTATACTTTGCGGCTCTGTTGCCATGGCGCAACTCGGTGTGCGAATGTGATTTTTGGCAGTTAGGTTGCTAACCATCTAGGGCACCTGAAAAACGTGTTCAAACACCAAACCCACCAGGTTCAGGTACCGAGAAACCCCGTGCAAATCTCCCGACACTAGGAGGCGACGCGACTTTGGGGCTCTGTGGCCACTGCGCATCTCAGTGCGCAGGTATGATTTTTGTGCAAATGGGTTGCTAACTACGTAGGGCATCGGGAAAATGTGTTTAAACAAGTAACTAACTACATTCAGGTACCAAAAAAACCCGTGCAAACCTCCCGACACCAGGAGGCTACGCCTATTTTTGCTGTTCTATAGCCCTATATAGCCATAATGCACGGTATACTTTGCGGCTCTGTTGCCATGGCGCAACTCGGTGTGCGAATGTGATTTTTGGCAGTTAGGTTGCTAACCATCTAGGGCACCTGAAAAACGTGTTCAAACACCAAACCCACCAGGTTCAGGTACCGAGAAACCCCGTGCAAATCTCCCGACACTAGGAGGCGACGCGATTTTGGGGCTCTGTGGCCACTGCGCATCTCAGTGCGCAGGTATGATTTTTGTGCAAATGGGTTGCTAACTACGTAGGGCATCGGGAAAATGTGTTTAAAACAAGTAACTAACTACATTCAGGTACCAAAAAACCCGTGCAAACCTCTCGACACCAGGAGGCGACGCCTATTTTTGCTGTTCTATAGCCCTATATAGCCATAATGCACGGTATACTTTGCGGCTCTGTTGCCATGGCGCAACTCGATGTGCGAATGTGATTTTTGGCAGTTAGGTTGCTAACCATCTAGGGCACCTGAAAAACGTGTTCAAACACCAAACCCACCATGTTCAGGTACCGAGAAACCCCGTGCAAATCTCCCGACACTAGGAGGCGACGCGATTTTGGGGCTCTGTGGCCACTGCGCATCTCAGTGCGCAGGTATGATTTTTGTGCAAATGGGTTGCTAACTACGTAGGGCATCGGGAAAATGTGTTTAAACAAGTAACTAACTACATTCAGGTACCAAAAAAACCCGTGCAAACCTCCCGACACCAGGAGGCGACGCCTATTTTTGCTGTTCTATAGCCCTATATAGCCATAATGCACGGTATAATTTGCGGCTCTGTTGCCATGGCGCAACTCGGTGTGCGAATGTGATTTTTGGCAGTTAGTTTGTTAACTATCTAGGGCACCTGAAAAACGTGTTCGAACACCAAACCCACCAGGTTCAGGTACCGAGATACCCCGTGCAAATCTCCCGACACTAGGAGGCGACGCGACTTTGGGGCTCTGTGGCCACTGCGCATCTCAGTGCGCAGGTATGATTTTTGTGCAAATGGGTTGCTAACTACGTAGGGCATCGGGAAAATGTGTTTAAACAAGTAACTAACTACATTCAGGTACCAAAAAAACCCGTGCAAACCTCCCTACACCAGGAGGCGACGCCTATTTTTGCTGTTCTATAGCCCTATATAGCCATAATGCACGGTATACTTTGCGGCTCTGTTGCCATGGCGCAACTCGGTGTGCGAATGTGATTTTTGGCAGTTAGGTTGCTAACCATCTAGGGCACCTGAAAAACGTGTTCAAACACCAAACCCACCAGGTTCAGGTACCGAGAAACCCCGTGCAAATCTCCCGACACTAGGAGGCGACGCGATTTTGGGGCTCTGTGGCCACTGCGCATCTCAGTGCGCAGGTATGATTTTTGTGCAAATGGGTTGCTAACTACGTAGGGCATCGGGAAAATGTGTTTAAACAAGTAACTAACTACATTCAGGTACCAAAAAACCCGTGCAAACCTCTCGACACCAGGAGGCGACGCCTATTTTTGCTGTTCTATAGCCCTATATAGCCATAATGCACGGTATACTTTGCGGCTCTGTTGCCATGGCGCAACTCGATGTGCGAATGTGATTTTTGGCAGTTAGGTTGCTAACCATCTAGGGCACCTGAAAAACGTGTTCAAACACCAAACCCACCATGTTCAGGTACCGAGAAACCCCGTGCAAATCTCCCGACACTAGGAGGGGACGCGATTTTGGGGCTCTGTGGCCACTGCGCATCTCAGTGCGCAGGTATGATTTTTGTGCAAATGGGTTGCTAACTACGTAGGGCATCGGGAAAATGTGTTTAAACAAGTAACTAACTACATTCAGGTACCAAAAAACCCGTGCAAACCTCCCGACACCAGGAGGCGAGGCCTATTTTTGCTGTTCTATAGCCCTATATAGCCATAATGCACGGTATAATTTGCGGCTCTGTTGCCATGGCGCAACTCGGTGTGCGAATGTGATTTTTGGCAGTTAGTTTGTTAACTATCTAGGGCACCTGAAAAACGTGTTCGAACACCAAACCCACCAGGTTCAGGTACCGAGATACCCCGTGCAAATCTCCCGACACTAGGAGGCGACGCGACTTTGGGGCTCTGTGGCCACTGCGCATCTCAGTGCGCAGGTATGATTTTTGTGCAAATGGGTTGCTAACTACGTAGGGCATCGGGAAAATGTGTTTAAACAAGTAACTAACTACATTCAGGTACCAAAAAACCCGTGCAAACCTCCCTACACCAGGAGGCGACGCCTATTTTTGCTGTTCTATAGCCCTATATAGCCATAATGCACGGTATACTTTGCGGCTCTGTTGCCATGGCGCAACTCGGTGTGCGAATGTGATTTTTGGCAGTTAGGTTGCTAACCATCTAGGGCACCTGAAAAACGTGTTCAAACACCAAACCCACCAGGTTCAGGTACCGAGAAACCCCGTGCAAATCTCCCGACACTAGGAGGCGACGCGATTTTGGGGCTCTGTGGCCACTGCGCATCTCAGTGCGCAGGTATGATTTTTGTGCAAATGGGTTGCTAACTACGTAGGGCATCGGGAAAATGTGTTTAAACAAGTAACTAACTACATTCAGGTACCAAAAAACCCGTGCAAACCTCCCGACACCAGGAGGCGACGCCTATTTTTGCTGTTCTATAGCCCTATATAGCCATAATGCACGGTATACTTTGCGGCTCTGTTGCCATGGCGCAACTCGATGTGCGAATGTGATTTTTGGCAGTTAGGTTGCTAACCATCTAGGGCACCTGAAAAACGTGTTCAAACACCAAACCCACCAGGTTCAGGTACCGAGAAACCCCGTGCAAATCTCCCGACACTAGGAGGCGACGCGATTTTGGGGCTCTGTGGCCACTGCGCATCTCAGTGCGCAGGTATGATTTTTGTGCAAATGGGTTGCTAACTACGTAGGGCATCGGGAAAATGTGTTTAAACAAGTAACTAACTACATTCAGGTACCAAAAAACCCGTGCAAACCTCCCGACACCAGGAGGCGACGCCTATTTTTGCTGTTCTATAGCCCTATATAGCCATAATGCACGGTATAATTTGCGGCTCTGTTGCCATGGCGCAACTCGGTGTGCGAATGTGATTTTTGGCAGTTAGTTTGTTAACTATCTAGGGCACCTGAAAAACGTGTTCGAACACCAAACCCACCAGGTTCAGGTACCGAGATACCCCGTGCAAATCTCCCGACACTAGGAGGCGACGCGACTTTGGGGCTCTGTGGCCACTGCGCATCTCAGTGCGCAGGTATGATTTTTGTGCAAATGGGTTGCTAACTACGTAGGGCATCGGGAAAATGTGTTTAAACAAGTAACTAACTACATTCAGGTACCAAAAAACCCGTGCAAACCTCCCTACACCAGGAGGCGACGCCTATTTTTGCTGTTCTATAGCCCTATATAGCCATAATGCACGGTATACTTTGCGGCTCTGTTGCCATGGCGCAACTCGGTGTGCGAATGTGATTTTTGGCAGTTAGGTTGCTAACCATCTAGGGCACCTGAAAAACGTGTTCAAACACCAAACCCACCAGGTTCAGGTACCGAGAAACCCCGTGCAAATCTCCCGACACTAGGAGGCGACGCGACTTGTGGGCTCTGTGGCCACTGCGCATCTCAGTGCGCAGGTATGATTTTTGTGCAAATGGGTTGCTAACTACGTAGGGCATCGGGAAAATGTGTTTAAACAAGTAACTAACTACATTCAGGTACCAAAAAACCCGTGCAAACCTCCCGACACCAGGAGGCGACGCCTATTTTTGCTGTTCTATAGCCCTATATAGCCATAATGCACGGTATACTTTGCGGCTCTGTTGCCATGGCGCAACTCGGTGTGCGAATGTGATTTTTAGCAGTTAGGTTGCTAACCATCTAGGGCACCTGAAAAACGTGTTCAAACACCAAACCCACCAGGTTCAGGTACCGAGAAACCCCGTGCAAATCTCCCGACACTAGGAGGCGACGCGACTTGTGGGCTCTGTGGCCACTGCGCATCTCAGTGCGCAGGTATGATTTTTGTGCAAATGGGTTGCTAACTACGTAGGGCATCGGGAAAATGTGTTTAAACAAGTAACTAACTACATTCAGGTACCAAAAAACCCGTGCAAACCTCCCGACACCAGGAGGCGACGCCTATTTTTGCTGTTCTGTAGCCCTATATAGCCATAATGCACGGTATACTTTGCGGCTCTGTTGCCATGGCGCAACTCGGTGTGCGAATGTGATTTTGGCAGTTAGGTTGCTAACCATCTAGGGCACCTGAAAAACGTGTTCAAACACCAAACCCACCAGGTTCAGGTACCGAGAAACCCCGTGCAAATCTCTCGACACTAGGAGGCGACGCGACTTTGGGGCTCTGTGGCCACTGCGCATCTCAGTGCGCAGGTATGATTTTTGTGCAAATGGGTTGCTAACTACGTAGGGCATCGGGAAAATGTGTATAAACAAGTAACTAACTACATTCAGGTACCAAAAAACCCGTGCAAACCTCCCGACACCAAGAGGCGACGCCTATTTTTGCTGTTCTATAGCCCTATATAGCCATAATGCACGGTATACTTTGCGGCTCTGTTGCCATGGCGCAACTCGGTGTGCGAATGTGATTTTTGGCAGTTAGGTTGCTAACCATCTAGGGCACCTGAAAAACGTGTTCAAACACCAAACCCACCAGGTTCAGGTACCGAGAAACCCCGTGCAAATCTCCCGACACTAGGAGGCGACGCGACTTTGGGGCTCTGTGGCCACTGCGCATCTCAGTGCGCAGGTATGATTTTTGTGCAAATGGGTTGCTAACTACGTAGGGCATCGGGAAAATGTGTTTAAACAAGTAACTAACTACATTCAGGTACCAAAAAAACCCGTGCAAACCTCCCGACACCAGGAGGCGACGCCTATTTTTGCTGTTCTATAGCCCTATATAGCCATAATGCACGGTATACTTTGCGGCTCTGTTGCCATGGCGCAACTCGGTGTGCGAATGTGATTTTTGGAAGTTAGGTTGCTAACCATCTAGGGCACCTGAAAAACGTGTTCAAACACCAAACCCACCAGGTTCAGGTACCGAGAAACCCCGTGCAAATCTCCCGACACTAGGAGGCGACGCGACTTTGGGGCTCTGTGGCCACTGCGCATCTCAGTGCGCAGGTATGATTTTTGTGCAAATGGGTTGCTAACTACGTAGGGCATCGGGAAAATGTGTTTAAACAAGTAACTAACTACATTCAGGTACCAAAAAACCCGTGCAAACCTCCCGACACCAGGAGGCGACGCCTATTTTTGCTGTTCTATAGCCCTATATAGCCATAATGCACGGTATACTTTGCGGCTCTGTTGCCATGGCGCAACTCGGTGTGCGAATGTGATTTTTGGCAGTTAGGTTGCTAACCATCTAGGGCACCTGAAAAACGTGTTCAAACACCAAACCCACCAGGTTCAGCTACCGAGAAACCCCGTGCAAATCTCCCGACACTAGGAGGCGACGCGATTTTGGGGCTCTGTGGCCACTGCGCATCTCAGTGCGCAGGTATGATTTTTGTGCAAATGGGTTGCTAACTACGTAGGGCATCGGGAAAATGTGTTTAAACAAGTAACTAACTACATTCAGGTACCAAAAAACCCGTGCAAACCTCCCGACACGAGGAGGCGACGCCTATTTTTGCTGTTCTATAGCCCTATATAGCCATAATGCACGGTATACTTTGCGGCTCTGTTGCCATGGCGCAACTCGATGTGCGAATGTGATTTTTGGCAGTTAGGTTGCTAACCATCTAGGGCACCTGAAAAACGTGTTCAAACACCAAACCCACCAGGTTCAGGTACCGAGAAACCCCGTGCAAATCTCCCGACACTAGGAGGCGACGCGATTTTGGGGCTCTGTGGCCACTGCGCATCTCAGTGCGCAGGTATGATTTTTGTGCAAATGGGTTGCTAACTACGTAGGGCATCGGGAAAATGTGTTTAAACAAGTAACTAACTACATTCAGGTACCAAAAAACCCGTGCAAACCTCCCGACACCAGGAGGCGACGCCTATTTTTGCTGTTCTATAGCCCTATTTAGCCATAATGCACGGTATACTTTGCGGCTCTGTTGCCATGGCACAACTCGGTGTGCGAATGTGAGTTTTGGCAGTTAGGTTGCTAACCATCTAGGGCACCTGAAAAACGTGTTCAAACACCAAACCCACCAGGTTCAGGTACCGAGAAACCCCGTGCAAATCTCCCGACACTAGGAGGCGACGCGACTTTGGGGCTCTGTGGCCACTGCGCATCTCAGTGCGCAGGTATGATTTTTGTGCAAATGGGTTGCTAACTACGTAGGGCATCGGGAAAATGTGTTTAAACAAGTAACTAACTACATTCAGGTACCAAAAAACCCGTGCAAACCTCCCGACACCAGGAGGCGACGCCTATTTTTGCTGTTCTATAGCCCTATATAGCCATAATGCACGGTATACTTTGCGGCTCTGTTGCCATGGCGCAACTCGGTGTGCGAATGTGATTTTTGGCAGTTAGGTTGCTAACCATCTAGGGCACCTGAAAAACGTGTTCAAACACCAAACCCACCATGTTCAGGTACCGAGAAACCCCGTGCAAATCTCCCGACACTAGGAGGCGACGCGATTTTGGGGCTCTGTGGCCACTGCGCATCTCAGTGCGCAGGTATGATTTTTGTGCAAATGGGTTGCTAACTACGTAGGGCATCGGGAAAATGTGTTTAAACAAGTAACTAACTACATTCAGGTACCAAAAAACCCGTGCAAACCTCCCGACACGAGGAGGCGACGCCTATTTTTGCTGTTCTATAGCCCTATATAGCCATAATGCACGGTATACTTTGCGGCTCTGTTGCCATGGCGCAACTCGATGTGCGAATGTGATTTTTAGCAGTTAGGTTGCTAACCATCTAGGGCACCTGAAAAACGTGTTCAAACACCAAACCCACCAGGTTCAGGTACCGAGAAACCCCGTGCAAATCTCCCGACACTAGGAGGCGACGCGATTTTGGGGCTCTGTGGCCACTGCGCATCTCAGTGCGCAGGTATGATTTTTGTGCAAATGGGTTGCTAACTACGTAGGGCATCGGGAAAATGTGTTTAAACAAGTAACTAACTACATTCAGGTACCAAAAAACCCGTGCAAACCTCCCGACACCAGGAGGCGACGCCTATTTTTGCTGTTCTATAGCCCTATATAGCCATAATGCACGGTATACTTTGCGGCTCTGTTGCCATGGCGCAACTCGGTGTGCGAATGTGATTTTTGGCAGTTAGGTTGCTAACCATCTAGGGCACCTGAAAAACGTGTTCAAACACCAAACCCACCAGGTTCAGGTACCGAGAAACCCCGTGCAAATCTCCCGACACTAGGAGGCGACGCGACTTTGGGGCTCTGTGGCCACTGCGCATCTCAGTGCGCAGGTATGATTTTTGTGCAAATGGGTTGCTAACTACGTAGGGCATCGGGAAAATGTGTTTAAACAAGTAACTAACTACATTCAGGTACCAAAAAACCCGTGCAAACCTCCCGACACCAGGAGGCTACGCCTATTTTTGCTGTTCTATAGCCATATATAGCCATAATGCACGGTATACTTTGCGGCTCTGTTGCCATGGCGCAACTCGGTGTGCGAATGTGATTTTTGGCAGTTAGGTTGCTAACCATCTAGGGCACCTGAAAAACGTGTTCAAACACCAAACCCACCAGGTTCAGGTACCGAGAAACCCCGTGCAAATCTCCCGACACTAGGAGGCGACGCGATTTTGGGGCTCTGTGGCCACTGCGCATCTCAGTGCGCAGGTATGATTTTTGTGCAAATGGGTTGCTAACTACGTAGGGCATCGGGAAAATGTGTTTAAACAAGTAACTAACTACATTCAGGTACCAAAAAACCCGTGCAAACCTCCCGACACCAGGAGGCGACGCCTATTTTTGCTGTTCTATAGCCCTATATAGCCATAATGCACAGTATACTTTGCGGCTCTGTTGCCATGGCGCAACTCGATGTGCGAATGTGATTTTTGGCAGTTAGGTTGCTAACCATCTAGGGCACCTGAAAAACGTGTTCAAACACCAAACCCACCAGGTTCAGGTACCGAGAAACCCCGTGCAAATCTCCCGACACTAGGAGGCGACGCGATTTTGGGGCTCTGTGGCCACTGCGCATCTCAGTGCGCAGGTATGATTTTTGTGCAAATGGGTTGCTAACTACGTAGGGCATCGGGAAAATGTGTTTAAACAAGTAACTAACTACATTCAGGTACCAAAAAAACCCGTGCAAACCTCCCGACACCAGGAGGCGACGCCTATTTTTGCTGTTCTATAGCCCTATATAGCCATAATGCACGGTATAATTTGCGGCTCTGTTGCCATGGCGCAACTCGGTGTGCGAATGTGATTTTTGGCAGTTAGTTTGTTAACTATCTAGGGCACCTGAAAAACGTGTTCGAACACCAAACCCACCAGGTTCAGGTACCGAGATACCCCGTGCAAATCTCCCGACACTAGGAGGCGACGCGACTTTGGGGCTCTGTGGCCACTGCGCAGCTCAGTGCGCAGGTATGATTTTTGTGCAAATGGGTTGCTAACTACGTAGGGCATCGGGAAAATGTGTTTAAACAAGTAACTAACTACATTCAGGTACCAAAAAAACCCGTGCAAACCTCCCTACACCAGGAGGCGACGCCTATTTTTGCTGTTCTATAGCCCTATATAGCCATAATGCACGGTATACTTTGCGGCTCTGTTGCCATGGCGCAACTCGGTGTGCGAATGTGATTTTTGGCAGTTAGGTTGCTAACCATCTAGGGCACCTGAAAAACGTGTTCAAACACCAAACCCACCAGGTTCAGGTACCGAGAAACCCCGTGCAAATCTCCCGACACTAGGAGGCGACGCGACTTGTGGGCTCTGTGGCCACTGCGCATCTCAGTGCGCAGGTATGATTTTTGTGCAAATGGGTTGCTAACTACGTAGGGCATCGGGAAAATGTGTTTAAACAAGTAACTAACTACATTCAGGTACCAAAAAACCCGTGCAAACCTCCCGACACCAGGAGGCGACGCCTATTTTTGCTGTTCTATAGCCCTATATAGCCATAATGCACGGTATACTTTGCGGCTCTGTTGCCATGGCGCAACTCGGTGTGCGAATGTGATTTTTAGCAGTTAGGTTGCTAACCATCTAGGGCACCTGAAAAACGTGTTCAAACACCAAACCCACCAGGTTCAGGTACCGAGAAACCCCGTGCAAATCTCCCGACACTAGGAGGCGACGCGACTTGTGGGCTCTGTGGCCACTGCGCATCTCAGTGCGCAGGTATGATTTTTGTGCAAATGGGTTGCTAACTACGTAGGGCATCGGGAAAATGTGTTTAAACAAGTAACTAACTACATTCAGGTACCAAAAAACCCGTGCAAACCTCCCGACACCAGGAGGCGACGCCTATTTTTGCTGTTCTGTAGCCCTATATAGCCATAATGCACGGTATACTTTGCGGCTCTGTTGCCATGGCGCAACTCGGTGTGCGAATGTGATTTTGGCAGTTAGGTTGCTAACCATCTAGGGCACCTGAAAAACGTGTTCAAACACCAAACCCACCAGGTTCAGGTACCGAGAAACCCCGTGCAAATCTCTCGACACTAGGAGGCGACGCGACTTTGGGGCTCTGTGGCCACTGCGCATCTCAGTGCGCAGGTATGATTTTTGTGCAAATGGGTTGCTAACTACGTAGGGCATCGGGAAAATGTGTTTAAACAAGTAACTAACTACATTCAGGTACCAAATAACCCGTGCAAACCTCCCGACACCAGGAGGCGACGCCTATTTTTGCTGTTCTATAGCCCTATATAGCCATAATGCACGGTATACTTTGCGGCTCTGTTGCCATGGCGCAACTCGGTGTGCGAATGTGAGTTTTGGCAGTTAGGTTGCTAACCATCTAGGGCACCTGAAAAACGTGTTCAAACACCAAACCCACCAGGTTCAGGTACCGAGAAACCCCGTGCAAATCTCCCGACACTAGGAGGCGACGCGACTTTGGGGCTCTGTGGCCACTGCGCATCTTAGTGCGCAGGTATGATTTTTGTGCAAATGGGTTGCTAACTACGTAGGGCATCGGGAAAATGTGTTTAAACAAGTAACTAACTACATTCAGGTACCAAAAAACCCGTGCAAACCTCCCGACACCAGGAGGCGACGCCTATTTTTGCTGTTCTATAGCCCTATATAGCCATAATGCACGGTATACTTTGCGGCTCTGTTGCCATGGCGCAACTCGGTGTGCGAATGTGATTTTTGGCAGTTAGGTTGCTAACCATCTAGGGCACCTGAAAAACGTGTTCAAACACCAAACCCACCAGGTTCAGGTACCGAGAAACCCCGTGCAAATCTCCCGACACTAGGAGGCGACGCGACTTTGGGGCTCTGTGGCCACTGCGCATCTCAGTGCGCAGGTATGATTTTTGTGCAAATGGGTTGCTAACTACGTAGGGCATCGGGAAAATGTGTTTAAACAAGTAACTAACTATATTCAAGTACCAAAAAACCCGTGCAAACCTCCCGACACCAGGAGGCGACGCCTATTTTTGCTGTTCTATAGCCCTATATAGCCATAATGCACGGTATACTTTGCGGCTCTGTTGCCATGGCGCAACTCGGTGTGCGAATGTGATTTTTGGCAGTTAGGTTGCTAACCCATCTAGGGCACCTGAAAAACGTGTTCAAACACCAAACCCACCAGGTTCAGGTACCGAGAAACCCCGTGCAAATCTCCCGACACTAGGAGGCGACGCGACTTTGGGGCTCTGTGGCCACTGCGCATCTCAGTGCGCAGGTATGATTTTTGTGCAAATGGGTTGCTAACTACGTAGGGCATCGGGAAAATGTGTTTAAACAAGTAACTAACTACATTCAGGTACCAAAAAACCCGTGCAAACCTCCCGACACCAGGAGGCGACGCCTATTTTTGCTGTTCTATAGCCCTATATAGCCATAATGCACGGTATAATTTGCGGCTCTGTTGCCATGGCGCAACTCGGTGTGCGAATGTGATTTTTGGCAGTTAGGTTGCTAACCATCTAGGGCACCTGAAAAACGTGTTCAAACACCAAACCCACCAGGTTCAGGTACCGAGAAACCCCGTGCAAATCTCCCGACACTAGGAGGCGACGCGATTTTGGGGCTCTGTGGCCACTGCGCATCTCAGTGCGCAGGTATGATTTTTGTGCAAATGGGTTGCTAACTACGTAGGGCATCGGGAAAATGTGTTTAAACAAGTAACTAACTACATTCAGGTACCAAAAAATCCGTGCAAACCTCCCGACACCAGGAGGCGACGCCTATTTTTGCTGTTCTATAGCCCTATATAGCCATAATGCACGGTATACTTTGCGGCTCTGTTGCCATGGCGCAACTCGATGTGCGAATGTGATTTTTGGCAGTTAGGTTGCTAACCATCTAGGGCACCTGAAAAACGTGTTCAAACACCAAACCCACCAGGTTCAGGTACCGAGAAACCCCGTGCAAATCTCCCGACACTAGGAGGCGACGCGATTTTGGGGCTCTGTGGCCACTGCGCATCTCAGTGCGCAGGTATGATTTTTGTGCAAATGGGTTGCTAACTACGTAGGGCATCGGGAAAATGTGTTTAAACAAGTAACTAACTACATTCAGGTACCAAAAAACCCGTGCAAACCTCCCGACACCAGGAGGCGACGCCTATTTTTGCTGTTCTATAGCCCTATATAGCCATAATGCACGGTATACTTTGCGGCTCTGTTGCCATGGCGCAACTCGGTGTGCGAATGTGATTTTTGGCAGTTAGGTTGCTAACCATCTAGGGCACCTGAAAAACGTGTTCAAACACCAAACCCACCAGGTTCAGGTACCGATAAACCCCGTGCAAATCTCCCGACACTAGGAGGCGACGCGACTTTGGGGCTCTGTGGCCACTGCGCATCTCAGTGCGCAGGTATGATTTTTGTGCAAATGGGTTGCTAACTACGTAGGGCATCGGGAAAATGTGTTTAAACAAGTAACTAACTACATTCAGGTACCAAAAAACCCGTGCAAACCTCCCGACACCAGGAGGCGACGCCTATTTTTGCTGTTCTATAGCCCTATATAGCC
The DNA here is from genome assembly GCA_025267735.1 of Mactra quadrangularis. Taxonomy (NCBI): domain Eukaryota; kingdom Metazoa; phylum Mollusca; class Bivalvia; order Venerida; family Mactridae; genus Mactra; species Mactra quadrangularis. The sequence goes on from JAMOLF010000202.1 coordinate 15,228, forward strand.
ATAATGCACGGTATACTTAGCGGCTCTGTTGCCATGGCGCAACTCGGTGTGCGAATGTGATTTTTGGCAGTTAGGTTGCTAACCATCTAGGGCACCTGAAAAACGTGTTCAAGACACCAAACCCACCAGGTTCAGGTACCGAGAAACCCCGTGCAAATCTCCCGACACTAGGAGGCGACGCGATTTTGGGGCTCTGTGGCCACTGCGCATCTCAGTGCGCAGGTATGATTTTTGTGCAAATGGGTTGCTAACTACGTAGGGCATCGGGAAAATGTGTTTAAACAAGTAACTAACTACATTCAGGTACCAAAAAACCCGTGCAAACCTCCCGACACCAGGAGGCTACGCCTATTTTTTGCTGTTCTATAGCCCTATATAGCCATAATGCACGGTATACTTTGCGGCTCTGTTGCCATGGCGCAACTCGGTGTGCGAATGTGATTTTTGGCAGTTAGGTTGCTAACCATCTAGGGCACCTGAAAAACGTGTTCAAACACCAAACCCACCAGGTTCAGGTACCGAGAAAACCCCGTGCAAATCTCCCGACACTAGGAGGCGACGCAATTTTGGGGCTCTGTGGCCACTGCGCATCTCAGTGCGCAGTTATGATTTTTGTGCAAATGGGTTGCTAACTACGTAGGGCATCGGGAAAATGTGTTTAAACAAGTAACTAACTACATTCAGGTACCAAAAAACCCGTGCAAACCTCCCGACACCAGGAGGCGACGCCTATTTTTGCTGTTCTATAGCCCTATATAGCCATAATGCACGGTATACTTTGCGGCTCTGTTGCCATGGCGCAACTCGGTGTGCGAATGTGATTTTTGGCAGTTAGGTTGCTAACCATCTAGGGCACCTGAAAAACGTGTTCAAACACCAAACCCACCAGGTTCAGGTACCGAGAAACCCCGTGCAAATCTCCCGACACTAGGAGGCGACGCGACTTGTGGGCTCTGTGGCCACTGCGCATCTCAGTGCGCAGGTATGATTTTTGTGCAAATGGGTTGCTAACTACGTAGGGGCATCGGGAAAATGTGTTTAAACAAGTAACTAACTACATTCAGGTACAAAAAACCCGTGCAAACCTCCCGACACCAGGAGGCGACGCCTATTTTTGCTGTTCTATAGCCCTATATAGCCATAATGCACGGTATACTTTGCGGCTCTGTTGCCATGGCGCAACTCGGTGTGCGAATGTGATTTTTAGCAGTTAGGTTGCTAACCATCTAGGGCACCTGAAAAACGTGTTCAAACACCAAACCCACCAGGTTCAGGTACCGAGAAACCCCGTGCAAATCTCCCGACACTAGGAGGCGACGCGACTTGTGGGCTCTGTGGCCACTGCGCATCTCAGTGCGCAGGTATGATTTTTGTGCAAATGGGTTGCTAACTACGTAGGGCATCGGGAAAATGTGTTTAAACAAGTAACTAACTACATTCAGGTACCAAAAAACCCGTGCAAACCTCCCGACACCAGGAGGCGACGCCTATTTTTGCTGTTCTATAGCCCTATATAGCCATAATACACGGTATACTTTGCGGCTCTGTTGCCATGGCGCAACTCGGTGTGCGAATGTGATTTTTGGCAGTTAGGTTGCTAACCATCTAGGGCACCTGAAAAACGTGTTCAAACACCAAACCCACCAGGTTCAGGTACCGAGAAACCCCGTGCAAATCTCCCGACACTAGGAGGCGACGCGACTTGTGGGCTCTGTGGCCACTGCGCATCTCAGTGCGCAGGTATGATTTTTGTGCAAATGGGTTGCTAACTACGTAGGGCATCGGGAAAATGTGTTTAAACAAGTAACTAACTACATTCAGGTACCAAAAAACCCGTGCAAACCTCCCGACACCAGGAGGCGACGCCTATTTTTGCTGTTCTGTAGCCCTATATAGCCATAATGCACGGTATACTTTGCGGCTCTGTTGCCATGGCGCAACTCGGTGTGCGAATGTGATTTTGGCAGTTAGGTTGCTAACCATCTAGGGCACCTGAAAAACGTGTTCAAAACACCAAACCCACCAGGTTCAGGTACCGAGAAACCCCGTGCAAATCTCTCGACACTAGGAGGCGACGCGACTTTGGGGCTCTGTGGCCACTGCGCATCTCAGTGCGCAGGTATGATTTTTGTGCAAATGGGTTGCTAACTACGTAGGGCATCGGGAAAATGTGTTTAAACAAGTAACTAACTACATTCAGGTACCAAAAAACCCGTGCAAACCTCCCGACACCAGGAGGCGACGCCTATTTTTGCTGTTCTATAGCCCTATATAGCCATAATGCACGGTATACTTTGCGGCTCTGTTGCCATGGCGCAACTCGGTGTGCGAATGTGAGTTTTGGCAGTTAGGTTGCTAACCATCTAGGGCACCTGAAAAACGTGTTCAAACACCAAACCCACCAGGTTCAGGTACCGAGAAACCCCGTGCAAATCTCCCGACACTAGGAGGCGACGCGACTTTGGGGCTGTGTGGCCACTGCGCATCTCAGTGCGCAGGTATGATTTTTGTGCAAATGGGTTGCTAACTACGTAGGGCATCGGGAAAATGTGTTTAAACAAGTAACTAACTACATTCAGGTACCAAAAAACCCGTGCAAACCTCCCGACACCAGGAGGCGACGCCTATTTTTGCTGTTCTATAGCCCTATATAGCCATAATGCACGGTATACTTTGCGGCTCTGTTGCCATGGCGTAACTCGGTGTGCGAATGTGATTTTTGGCAGTTAGGTTGCTAACCATCTAGGGCACCTGAAAAACGTGTTCAAACACCAAACCCACCAGGTTCAGGTACCGAGAAACCCCGTGCAAATCTCCCGACACTAGGAGGCGACGCGATTTTGGGGCTCTGTGGCCACTGCGCATCTCAGTGCGCAGGTATGATTTTTGTGCAAATGGGTTGCTAACTACGTAGGGCATCGGGAAAATGTGTTTAAACAAGTAACTAACTACATTCAGGTACCAAAAAAACCCGTGCAAACCTCCCGACACCAGGAGGCGACGCCTATTTTTGCTGTTCTATAGCCCTATATAGCCATAATGCACGGTATACTTTGCGGCTCTGTTGCCATGGCGCAACTCGATGTGCGAATGTGATTATTGGCAGTTAGGTTGCTAACCATCTAGGGCACCTGAAAAACGTGTTCAAACACCAAACCCACCAGGTTCAGGTACCGAGAAACCCGTGCAAATCTCCCGACACTAGGAGGCGACGCGATTTTGGGGCTCTGTGGCCACTGCGCATCTCAGTGCGCAGGTATGATTTTTGTGCAAATGGGTTGCTAACTACGTAGGGCATCGGGAAAATGTGTTTAAACAAGTAACTAACTACATTCAGGTACCAAAAAACCCGTGCAAACCTCCCGACACCAGGAGGCGACGCCTATTTTTGCTGTTCTATAGCCCTATATAGCCATAATGCACGGTATACTTTGCGGCTCTGTTGCCATGGCGCAACTCGGTGTGCGAATGTGATTTTTGGCAGTTAGGTTGCTAACCATCTAGGGCACCTGAAAAACGTGTTCAAACACCAAACCCTCCAGGTTCAGGTACCGAGAAACCCCGTGCAAATCTCCCGACACTAGGAGGCGACGCGACTTTGGGGCTCTGTGGCCACTGCGCATCTCAGTGCGCAGGTATGATTTTTGTGCAAATGGGTTGCTAACTACGTAGGGCATCGGGAAAATGTGTTTAAACAAGTAACTAACTACATTCAGGTACCAAAAAACCCGTGCAAACCTCCCGACACCAGGAGGCGACGCCTATTTTTGCTGTTCTATAGCCCTATATAGCCATAATGCACGGTATACTTTGCGGCTCTGTTGCCATGGCGCAACTCGGTGTGCGAATGTGATTTTTGGCAGTTAGGTTGCTAACCATCTAGGGCACCTGAAAAACGTGTTCAAACACCAAACACACCAGGTTCAGGTACCGAGAAACCCCGTGCAAATCTCCCGACACTAGGAGGCGACGCGACTTTGGGGCTCTGTGGCCACTGCGCATCTCAGTGCGCAGGTATGATTTTTGTGCAAATGGGTTGCTAACTACGTAGGGCATCGGGAAAATGTGTTTAAACAAGTAACTAACTACATTCAGGTACCAAAAAACCCGTGCAAACCTCCCGACACCAGGAGGCTACGCCTATTTTTGCTGTTCTATAGCCCTATATAGCCATAATGCACGGTATACTTTGCGGCTCTGTTGCCATGGCGCAACTCGGTGTGCGAATGTGATTTTTGGCAGTTAGGTTGCTAACCATCTAGGGCACCTGAAAAACGTGTTCAAACACCAAACCCACCAGGTTCAGGTACCGAGAAACCCCGTGCAAATCTCCCGACACTAGGAGGCGACGCGATTTTGGGGCTCTGTGGCCACTGCGCATCTCAGTGCGCAGTTATGATTTTTGTGCAAATGGGTTGCTAACTACGTAGGGGCATCGGGAAAATGTGTTTAAACAAGTAACTAACTACATTCAGGTACCAAAAAAACCCGTGCAAACCTCCCGACACCAGGAGGCGACGCCTATTTTTGCTGTTCTATAGCCCTATATAGCCATAATGAACGGTATACTTTGCGGCTCTGTTGCCATGGCGCAACTCGGTGTGCGAATGTGATTTTTGGCAGTTAGGTTGCTAACCATCTAGGGCACCTGAAAAACGTGTTCAAACACCAAACCCACCAGGTTCAGGTACCGAGAAACCCCGTGCAAATCTCCCGACACTAGGAGGCGACGCGACTTTGGGGCTCTGTGGCCACTGCGCATCTCAGTGCGCAGGGTATGATTTTTGTGCAAATGGGTTGCTAACTACGTAGGGCATCGGGAAAATGTGTTTAAACAAGTAACTAACTACATTCAGGTACCAAAAACCCGTGCAAACCTCCCGACACCAGGAGGCGACGCCTATTTTTGCTGTTCTATAGCCCTATATAGCCATAATGCACGGTATACTTTGCGGCTCTGTTGCCATGGCGCAACTCGGTGTGCGAATGTGAATTTTGGCAGTTAGGTTGCTAACCATCTAGGGCACCTGAAAAACGTGTTTAAAACACCAAACCCACCAGGTTCAGGTACCGAGAAACCCCGTGCAAATCTCCCGACACTAGGAGGCGACGCGAATTTGGGGCTCTGTGGCCACTGCGCATCTCAGTGCGCAGGTATGATTTTTGTGCAAATGGGTTGCTAACTACGTAGGGCATCGGGAAAATGTGTTTAAACAAGTAACTAACTACATTCAGGTACCAAAAAACCCGTGCAAACTTCCCGACACCAGGAGGCGACGCCTATTTTTGCTGTTCTATAGCCCTATATAGCCATAATGCACGGTATATTTTGCGGCTCTGTTGCCATGGCGCAACTCGGTGTGCGAATGTGATTTTTTGGCAGTTAGGTTGCTAACCATCTAGGGCACCTGTAAAACGTGTTCAAACACCAAACCCACCAGGTTCAGGTACCGAGAAACCCCGTGCAAATCTCCCGACACTAGGAGGCGACGCGACTTTGGGGCTCTGTGGCCACTGCGCATCTCAGTGCGCAGGTATGATTTTTGTGCAAATGGGTTGCTAACTACGTAGGGCATCGGGGAAAATGTGTTTAAACAAGTAACTAACTACATTCAGGTACCAAAAAAACCCGTGCAAACCTCCCGACACCAGGAGGCTACGCCTATTTTTGCTGTTCTATAGCCCTATATAGCCATAATGCACGGTATACTTTGCGGCTCTGTTGCCATGGCGCAACTCGGTGTGCGAATGTGATTTTTGGCAGTTAGGTTGCTAACCATCTAGGGCACCTGAAAAACGTGTTCAAACACCAAACCCACCAGGTTCAGGTACCGAGAAACCCCGTGCAAATCTCCCGACACTAGGAGGCGACGCGACTTTGGGGCTCTGTGGCCACTGCGCATCTCAGTGCGCAGTTATGATTTTTGTGCAAATGGGTTGCTAACTACGTAGGGCATCGGGAAAATGTGTTTTAAACAAGTAACTAACTACATTCAGGTACCAAAAAACCCGTGCAAACCTCCCGACACCAGGAGGCGACGCCTATTTTTGCTGTTCTATAGCCCTATATAGCCATAATGAACGGTATACTTTGCGGCTCTGTTGCCATGGCGCAACTCGGTGTGCGAATGTGATTTTTGGCAGTTAGGTTGCTAACCATCTAGGGCACCTGAAAAACGTGTTCAAACACCAAACACACCAGGTTCAGGTACCGAGAAACCCCGTGCAAATCTCCCGACACTAGGAGGCGACGCGACTTTGGGGCTCTGTGGCCACTGCGCATCTCAGTGCGCAGGTATGATTTTTGTGCAAATGGGTTGCTAACTACGTAGGGCATCGGGAAAATGTGTTTAAACAAGTAACTAACTACATTCAGGTACCAAAAACCCGTGCAAACCTCCCGACACCAGGAGGCGACGCCTATTTTTGCTGTTCTATAGCCCTATATAGCCATAATGAACGGTATACTTTGCGGCTCTGTTGCCATGGCGCAACTCGGTGTGCGAATGTGATTTTTGGCAGTTAGGTTGCTAACCATCTAGGGCACCTGAAAAACGTGTTCAAACACCAAACCCACCAGGTTCAGGTACCGAGAAACCCCGTGCAAATCTCCCGACACTAGGAGGCGACGCGACTTTGGGGCTCTGTGGCCACTGCGCATCTCAGTGCGCAGGTATGATTTTTGTGCAAATGGGTTGCTAACTACGTAGGGCATCGGGAAAATGTGTTTAAACAAGTAACTAACTACATTCAGGTACCAAAAACCCGTGCAAACCTCCCGACACCAGGAGGCGACGCCTATTTTTGCTGTTCTATAGCCCTATATAGCCATAATGCACGGTATACTTTGCGGCTCTGTTGCCATGGCGCAACTCAGTGTGCGAATGTGATTTTTAGCAGTTAGGTTGCTAACCATCTAGGGCACCTGAAAAACGTGTTCAAACACCAAACCCACCAGGTTCAGGTACCGAGAAACCCCGTGCAAATCTCCCGACACTAGGAGGCGACGCGCCTTGTGGGCTCTGTGGCCACTGCGCATCTCAGTGCGCAGGTATGATTTTTGTGCAAATGGTTGCTAACTACGTAGGGCATCGGGAAAATGTGTTTAAACAAGTAACTAACTACATTCAGGTACCAAAAAAAACCCGTGCAAACCTCCCGACACCAGGAGGCGACGCCTATTTTTGCTGTTCTATAG
>JAMOLF010000203.1:0-47127 GCA_025267735.1 Mactra quadrangularis
TGGTGTTTAAACACGTTTTTCAGGTGCCCTAGATGGTTAGCAACCTAACTGCAAAAAATCACATTCGCACACCGAGGTGCACCATGGCAACAGAGCCGCAAAATATACCGTGCAATATGGCTATATACGGCTATAGAACAGCAAAACTGGCCGCCTCATCCTGGTGTCCCGAGGTTTGCACGCGTTTTTTGCTACCTTAATGTAGTTAGTTACTTGTTTGAACACATTTTGTCGATGCCCTAAGTAGTCAACAACCCATTTGCACAAAAATCATACCTGCGCAGTGAGATGCGCAGTGGCTACAGAGCCACAAAGTCGCCCCTCATCCTGGTGTCCCGAGTTTTTCACGGGTATTCTCGGTACCTAAACGTGGTGGGTTTGGTGTTTAAACTCGTTTTTCAGGTGCCCTAGATGGTTAGCAACCTAACTGCAAAAAATCACATTCGCACACCGAGGTGCGCCATGGCAACAGAGCCGCAAAGTATACCGTGCAATATGGCTATATACGGCTATAGAACAGCAAAACTGGCCGCCTCATCCTGGTGTCCCGAGGTTTGCACGCGTTTTTTTGCTACCTTGATGTAGTTAGTTACTTGTTTGAACACATTTTGTCGATGCCCTACGTAGTTAGCAACCCATTTGCACAAAAATCATACCTGCGCAGTGAGATGCGCAGTGGCTACAGAGCCACAAAGTCGCCCCTCATCCTGGTGTCCCGAGATTTGCACGGGTATTCTCGGTACCTAAACGTGGTGGGTTTGGTGTTTAAACACGTTTTTCAGGTGCCCTAGATGGTTAGCAACCAAAGTGCAAAAAATCACATTCGCACACCGAGGTGCGCCATGGCAACAGAGCCGCAAAAAATACCGTGCAATATGGCTATATACGGCTATAGAACAGCAAAACTGGCCGCCTCATCCTGGTGTCCCGAGGTTTGCACGCGTTTTTTGCTACCTTAATGTAGTTAGTTACTTGTTTGAACACATTTTGTCGATGCCCTACGTAGTTAGCAACCAATTTGCACAAAAATCATACCTGCACAGTGACCTGCGCAGTGGCTACAGAGCCACAAAGTCGCCCCTCATCCTGGTGTCCCGAGATTTGCACGGGTATTCTCGGTACCTAAACGTGGTGGGTTTGGTGTTTAAACACGTTTTTCAGGTGCCCTAGATGGTTAGCAACCTAACTGCAAAATATCACATTCGCACACCGAGGTGCGCCATGGCAACAGAGCCGCAAAATATACCGTGCAATATGGCTATATACGGCTATAGAACAGCAAAACTGGCCTCCTCATCCTGGTGTCCCGAGGTTTGCACGCGTTTTTTGCTACCTTAATGTAGTTAGTTACTTGTTTGAACACATTTTGTCGATGCCCTACGTAGTTAGCAACCCATTTGCACAAAAATCATACCTGCGCAGTGAGATGCGCAGTGGCTACACAGCCACAAAGTCGCCCCTCATCCTGGTGTCCCGAGATTTGCACGGGTATTCTCGGTACCTAAACGTGGTGGGTTTGGTGTTTAACCACGTTTTTCAGGTGCCCTAGATGGTTAGCAACCTAACTGCAAAAAATCACATTCGCACACCGAGGTGCGCCATGGCAACAGAGCCGCAAAAAATACCGTGCAATATGGCTATATACGGCTATAGAACAGCAAAACTGGCCGCCTCATCCTGGTGTCCCGAGGTTTGCACGCGTTTTTTGCTACCTTAATGTAGTTAGTTACTTGTTTGAACACATTTTGTCGACGCCCTACGTAGTTAGCAACCCATTTGCACAAAAATCATACCTGCGCAGTGACATGCGCAGTGGCTACAGAGCCACAAAGTCGCCCCTCATCCTGGTGTCCCGAGATTTGCACGGGTATTCTCGGTACCTAAACGTGGTGGGTTTGGTGTTTAAACACGTTTTTCAGGTGCCCTAGATGGTTAGCAACCTAACTGCAAAATATCACATTCGCACACCGAGGTGCGCCATGGCAACAGAGCCGCAAAATATACCGTGCAATATGGCTATATATGGCTATAGAACAGCAAAGCTGGCCGCCTCATCCTGGTGTCCCGAGGTTTGCACGCGTTTTTTGCTACCTTAATGTAGTTAGTTACTTGTTTGAACACATTTTGTCGATGCCCTACGTAGTTAGCAACCCATTTGCACTAAAATCATACCTGCGCAGTGAGATGCGCAGTGGCTACACAGCCACAAAGTCGCCCCTCATCCTTGTGTCCCGAGATTTGCACGGGTATTTTCGGTACCTAAACGTGGTGGGTTTGGTGTTTAACCACGTTTTTCAGGTGCCCTAGATGGTTAGCAACCTAACTGCAAAAAATCACATTCGCACACCGAGGTGCGCCATGGCAACAGAGCCGCAAAATATACCGTGCAATATGGCTATATACGGCTATAGAACAGCAAAACTGACCGCCTCATCCTGGTGTCCCGAGGTTTGCACGCGTTTTTTGCTACCTTAATGTAGTTAGTTACTTGTTTGAACACATTTTGTCGATGCCCTACGTAGTTAGCAACCCATTTGCACAAAAATCATACCTGCGCAGTGAGATGCGCAGTGGCTACAGAGCCACCAAGTCGCCCCTCATCCTGGTGTCCCGAGATTTGCACGGGTATTCTCGGTACCTAAACGTGGTGGGTTTGGTGTTTAAACACGTTTTTCAGGTGTCCTAGATGGTTAGCAACCTAACTGCAAAAAATCACATTCGCACACCGAGGTGCACCATGGCAACAGAGCCGCAAAATATACCGTGCAATATGGCTATATACGGCTATAGAACAGCAAAACTGGCCGCCTCATCCTGGTGTCCCGAGGTTTGCACGCGTTTTTTGCTACCTTAATGTAGTTAGTTACTTGTTTGAACACATTTTGTCGATGCCCTACGTAGTTAGCAACCCATTTGCACAAAAATCATACCTGCGCAGTGAGATGCGCAGTGGCTACAGAGCCACAAAGTCGCCCCACATCCTGGTGTCCCGAGGTTTTCACGGGTATTCTCGGTACCTAAACGTGGTGGGTTTGGTGTTTAAACACGTTTTTCAGGTGCCCTGGATGGTTAGCAACCTAACTGCAAAAAATCACATTCGCACACCGAGGTGCGCCATGGCAACAGAGCCGCAAAGTATACCGTACAATATGGCTATTACACGGCTATAGAACAGCAAAACTGGCCTCCTCATCCAGGTGTCCCGAGGTTTGCACGCGTTTTTTGCTACCTTAATGTAGTTAGTTACTTGTTTGAACACATTTTGTCGATGCCCTACGTAGTTAGCAACCCATTTGCACAAAAATCATACCTGCGCAGTGAGATGCGCAGTGGCATCAGAGCCACAAAGTCGCCCCTCATCCTGGTGTCCCGAGATTTGCACGGGTATTCTCGGTACCTAAACGTGGTGGGTTTGGTGTTTAAACACGAGTTTCAGGTGCCCTAGATGGTTAGCAACCTAACTGCAAAAAATCACATTCGCACACCGAGGTGCGCCATGGCAACAGAGCCGCAAATTATACCGTGCAATATGGCTATATACGGCTATAGAACAGCAAAACTGGCCGCCTCATCCTGGTGTCCCGATGTTTGCACCCGTTTTTTGCTACCTTAATGTAGTTAGTTAATTGTTTGAACACATTTTGGCGATGCCCTACGTAGTTAGCAACCCATTTGCACAAAAATCATACCTGCGCAGAGAGATGCGCGGTGGCTACAGAGCCACAAAATCGCCCCTCATCCTGGTGTCCCGAGATTTGCACGGGTATTCTCGGTACCTAAACGTGGTGGGTTTGGTGTTTAAACACGTTTTTCAGGTGCCCTGGATAGTTAGCAACCTAACTGCAAAAAATCACATTCGCACACCGAGGTGCGCCATGGCAACAGAGCCGCAAATTATACCGTGCAATATGGCTATATACGGCTATAGAACAGCAAAACTGGCCGCCTCATCCTGGTGTCCCGAGGTTTGCACGCGTTTTTTGCTACTTAATGTAGTTAGTTACTTGTTTGAACACATTTTGTCGATGCTCTACGTAGTTAGCAACCCATTTGCACAAAAATCATACCTGCGCAGTGAGATGCGCAGTGGCTACAGAGCCACAAAATCGCCCCTCATCCTGGTGTCCCGAGATTTGCACGGGTATTCTCGGTACCTAAACGTGGTGGGTTTGGTGTTTAAACACGTTTTTCAGGTGCCCTAGATGGTTAGCAACCTAACTGCAAAAAATCACATTCGCACACCAAGGTGCGCCATGGCAACAGAGCCGCAAAATATACCGTGCAATATGGCTATATACGGCTATAGAACAGCAAAACTGGCCGCCTCATCCTGGTGTCCCGAGGTTTGCACGCGTTTTTTGCTACCTTAATGTAGTTAGTTACTTGTTTGAACACATTTTGTCGATGCCCTACGTAGTTAGCAACCCATTTGCACAAAAATCATACCTGCGCAGTGAGATGCGCAGTGGCTACAGAGCCACAAAGTCGCCCCTCATCCTGGTGTCCCGAGATTTGCACGGGTATTCTCGGTACCTAAACGTGGTGGGTTTGGTGTTTAAACACGTTTTTCACGTGCCCTAGATGGATAGCAACCTAACTGCAAAAAATCACATTCGCACACCGAGGTGCGCCATGGCAACAGAGCCGCAAAGTATACCGTGCAATATGGCTATATACGGCTATAGAACAGCAAAACTGGCCGCCTCATCCTGGTGTCCCCGAGGTTTGCACGCGTTTTTTGCTACCTTAATGTAGTGAGTTACTTTTTTGAACACATTTTGTCGATGCCCTACGTAGGTAGCAACCCATTTGCACAAAAATCATACCTGCGCAGTAAGATGCGCTGTGGCTACAGAGCCACAAAGTCGCCCCTCATCCTGGTGTACCGAGATTTGCACGGGTATTCTCGGTACCTAAACGTGGTGGGTTTGGTGTTTAAACACGTTTTTCAGGTGCCCTGGATGGTTAGAAACCTAACTGCAAAAATCACATTCGCACACCGAGGTGCGCCATGGCAACAGAGCCGCAAAGTATACCGTGCAATATGGCTATATACGGCTATAGAACAGCAAAACTGGCCGCCTCATCCTGGTGTCCCGAGGTTTGCACGCGTTTTTTTGCTACCTTAATGTAGTTAGTTACTTGTTTGAACACATTTGTCGATGCCCTACGTAGGTAGCAACCCATTTGCACAAAAATCATACCTGCGCAGTGAGATGCGCGGTGGCTACAGAGCCACAAAATCGCCCCTCATCCTGGTGTCCCGAGATTTGCACGGGTATTCTCGGTACCTAAACGTGGTGGGTTTGGTGTTTAAACACGTTTTTCAGGTGCCCTGGATAGTTAGCAACCTAACTGCAAAAAATCACATTCGCACACCGAGGTGCGCCATGGCAACAGAGCCGCAAAGTATACCGTGCAATATGGCTATATACGGCTATAGAACAGCAAAACTGGCCGCCTCATCCTGGTGTCCCGAGGTTTGCACGCGTTTTTTGCTACCTTAATGTAGTTAGTTACTTGTTTGAACACATTTTGTCGATGCTCTACGTAGTTAGCAACCCATTTGCACAAAAATCATACCTGCGCAGTGAGATGCGCAGTGGCTACAGAGCCACAAAATCGCCCCTCATCCTGGTGTCCCGAGATTTGCACGGGTATTCTCGGTACCTAAACGTGGTGGGTTTGGTGTTTAAACACGTTTTTCAGGTGCCCTAGATGGTTAGCAACCTAACTGCAAAAAATCACATTCGCACACCAAGGTGCGCCATGGCAACAGAGCCGCAAATTATACCGTGCAATATGGCTATATACGGCTATAGAACAGCAAAACTGGCCGCCTCATCCTGGTGTCCCGAGGTTTGCACGCGTTTTTTGCTACCTTAATGTAGTTAGTTACTTGTTTGAACACATTTTGTCGATGCCCTACGTAGTTAGCAACCCATTTGCACAAAAATCATACCTGCGCAGTGAGATGCGCAGTGGCTACAGAGCCACAAAGTCGCCCCTCATCCTGGTGTCCCGAGATTTGCACGGGTATTCTCGGTACCTAAACGTGGTGGGTTTGGTGTTTAAACACGTTTTTCACGTGCCCTAGATGGATAGCAACCTAACTGCAAAAAATCACATTCGCACACCGAGGTGCGCCATGGCAACAGAGCCGCAAAGTATACCGTGCAATATGGCTATATACGGCTATAGAACAGCAAAACTGGCCGCCTCATCCTGGTGTCCCGAGGTTTGCACGCGTTTTTTGCTACCTTAATGTAGTGAGTTACTTTTTTGAACACATTTTGTCGATGCCCTACGTAGGTAGCAACCCATTTGCACAAAAATCATACCTGCGCAGTAAGATGCGCTGTGGCTACAGAGCCACAAAGTCGCCCCTCATCCTGGTGTCCCGAGATTTGCACGGGTATTCTCGGTACCTAAACGTGGTGGGTTTGGTGTTTAAACACGTTTTTCAGGTGCCCTGGATGGTTAGAAACCTAACTGCAAAAATCACATTCGCACACCGAGGTGCGCCATGGCAACAGAGCCGCAAAGTATACCGTGCAATATGGCTATATACGGCTATAGAACAGCAAAACTGGCCGCCTCATCCTGGTGTCCCGAGGTTTGCACGCGTTTTTTGCTACCTTAATGTAGTTAGTTACTTGTTTGAACACATTTGCCGATGCCCTACGTAGTTAGCAACCCATTTGCACAAAAATCATACCTGCGCAGTGAGATGCGCAGTGGCTACAGAGCCACAAAATCGCCCCTCATCCTGGTGTCCCGAGATTTGCACGGGTATTCTCGGTACCTAAACGTGGTGGGTTTGGTGTTTAAACACGTTTTTCAGGTGCCCTAGATGGTTAGCAACCTAACTGCAAAAAAACACATTCGCACACCGAGGTGCGCCATGGCAACAGAGCCGCAAAGTATACCGTGCAATATGGCTATATACGGCTATAGAACAGCAAAACTGGCCGCCTTATCCTGGTGTCCCGATGTTTTGCACGCGTTTTTTGCTACCTTAATCTAGTTAGTTACTTGTTTGAACACATTTTGTCGATGCCCTACGTAGTTAGCAACCCATTTGCACAAAAATCATACCTGCGCAGTGAGATGCGCAGTGGCTACAGAGCCACAAAGTCGCCCCTCATCCTGGGGTTACGAGATTTGCACGGGTATTCTCGGTACCTAAACGTGGTGGGTTTGGTGTTTAAACACGTTTTTCAGGTGCCCTAGATGGTTAGCAACCTAACTGCAAAAAATCGCATTCGCACTCCGAGGTGCGCCATGGCAACAGAGCCGCAAAGTATACCGTGCACAATGGCTATATACGGCTATAGAACAGCAAAACTGGCCGCCTCATCCTGGTGTCCCGAGGTTTGCACGCGTTTTTTGCTACCTTAATGTAGTTAGTTACTTGTTTGAACACTTTATGTCGATGCCCTACGTAGTTAGCAACCCATTTGCACAAAAATCATACCTGCGCAGTGAGATGCGCAGTGGCTACAGAGCCACAAAATCGGCCCTCATCCTGGTTTCCCGAGATTTGCACGGGTATTCTCGGTACCTAAACGTGGTGGGTTTGGTGTTTAAACACGTTTTTCAGGTGCCCTAGATGGTTAGCAACCTAACTGCAAAAAATCACATTCGCACACCGAGGTGCGCCATGGCAACAGAGCCGCAAAGTATACCGTGCAATATGGCTATATACGGCTATAGAACAGCAAAACTGGCCGCCTCATCCTGGTGTCCCGAGGTTTGCACGCGTTTTTTGCTACCTTAATGTAGTTAGCTACTTGTTTGAACACATTTTGTCGATGCCCTACGTAGTTAGCAACCCATTTGCACAAAAATCATACCTGCGCAATGAGATGCGCAGTGGCTACAGAGCCACAAAGTCGCCCCTCATCCTGGTGTCCCGAGATTTGCACGGGTATTCTCGGTACCTAAACGTGGTGGGTTTGGTGTTTAAACACGTTTTTCAGGTGCCCTAGATGGTTAGCAACCTAACTGCAAAAAATCACATTCGCACACCGAGGTGCGCCATGGCAACAGAGCCGCAAATTATACCGTGCAATATGGCTATATACGGCTATAGAACAGCAAACCTGGCCGCCTCATCCTGGTGTCCCGATGTTTGCACGCGTTTTTTGCTACCTTAATGTAGTTAGTTAATTGTTTGAACCCATTTTGTCGATGCCCTACGTAGTTAGCAACCCATTTGCACAAAAATCATACCTGCGCAGAGAGATGCGCAGTGGCTACAGAGCCACAAAATCGCCCCTCATCATGGTGTCTCGAGATTTGCACGGGTATTCACGGTACCTAAACGTGGTGGGCTTGGTGTTTAAACACGTTTTTCAGGTGCCCTGGATGGTTAGCAACCTAACTGCAAAAAATCACATTCGCACACCGAGGTGCGCCATGGCAACAGAGCCGCAAAATATACCGTGCAATATGGCTATATACGGCTATAGAACAGCAAAACTGGCCGCCTCATCCTGGTGTCCCGAGGTTTGCACGCGTTTTTTACTACCTTAATGTAGTGAGTTACTTGTTTGAACACATTTTGTCGATGCTCTACGTAGTTAGCAACCCATTTGCACAAAAATCATACCTGCGCAGTGAGATAAGCAGTGGCTACCGAGCCACAAAGTCGCCCGTCATCCTGGTGTCCCGAGATTTGCACTGGTATTCTCGGTACCTAAACGTGGAGGCTTTGGTGTTTAAACACGTTTTTCAGGTGCCCTAGATGGTTAGCAACCTAACTGCAAAAAAACACATTCGCACACAGAGGTGCGCCATGGCAACAGAGCCGCAAAGTATACCGTGCAATATGGCTATATACGGCTATAGAACAGCAAAACTGGCCGCCTCATCCTGGTGTCCCGAGGTTGCACGCGTTTTTTGCTACCTTAATGTAGCTAGTTACTTGTTTGAACACATTTTGTCGATGCCCTACGTAGTTAGCAACCCATTTGCACAAAAATCATACCTGCGCAGTGAGATGCGCAGTGGCTACAGAGCCACAAAGTCGCCCCTCATCCTGGTGTCCCGAGATTTGCACGGGTATTCTCGGTACCTAAACGTGGTGGGTTTGGTGTTTAAACACGTTTTTCAGGTGCCCTAGATGGTTAGCAACCTAACTGCAAAAAATCACATTCGCACACCGAGGTGCGCCATGGCAACAGAGCCGCAAAGTATACCGTGCAATATGGCTATATACGGCTATAGAACAGCAAAACTGGCCGCCTCATCCTGGTGTCCCGAGGTTTGCACGCGTTTTTTGCTACCTTAATGTAGTTAGCTACTTGTTTGAACACATTTTGTCGATGCCCTACGTAGTTAGCAACCCATTTGCACAAAAATCATACCTGCGCAGTGAGATGCCCAGTGGCTACAGAGCCACAAAGTCGCCCCTCATCCTGGTGTCCCGAGAATTGCACGGGTATTCTCGGTACCTAAACGTGGTGGGTTTGGTGTTTAAACACGTTTTTCACGTGCCCTAGATGGTTAACAACCTAACTGCAAAAAAACACATTCGCACACCGAGGTGCGCCATGGCAACAGAGCCGCAAAAATATACCGTGCAATATGGCTATATACGGCTATAGAACAGCAAAACTGGCCGCCTCATCCTGGTGTCCCGAGGTTTGCACGCGTTTTTTGCTACCTTAATGTAGCTAGTTACTTGTATGAACACATTTTGTCGATGCCCTACCTAGTTAGCAACCCATTTTCACAA
The DNA here is from genome assembly GCA_025267735.1 of Mactra quadrangularis. Taxonomy (NCBI): domain Eukaryota; kingdom Metazoa; phylum Mollusca; class Bivalvia; order Venerida; family Mactridae; genus Mactra; species Mactra quadrangularis. Next base: position 9,743 of record JAMOLF010000203.1, read on the forward strand.
AAATCATACCTGCGCAGTGAGATGCGCAGTGGCTACAGAGCCACAAAGTCGCCCCTCATCCTGGTGTCCCGAGATTTGCACGGGTATTCTCGGTACCTAAACGTGGTGGGTTTGGTGTTTAAACACGTTTTTCAGGTGCCCTAGATGGTTAGCAACCTAACTGCAAAAAATCACATTCGCACACCGAGGTGCGCCATGGCAACAGAGCCGCAAATTATACCGTGCAATATGGCTATATACGGCTATAGAACAGCAAACCTGGCCGCCTCATCCTGGTTTCCCGATGTTTGCAAGCGTTTTTTGCTACCTTAATGTAGTTAGTTAATTGTTTGAACCCATTTTGTCGATGCCCTACGTAGTTAGCAACCCATTTGCACAAAAATCATACCTGCGCAGTGAGATGCGCAGTGGCTACAGAGCCACAAAATCGCCCCTCATCCTGGTGTCTCGAGATTTGCACGGGTATTCTCGGTACCTAAACGTGGTGGGTTTGGTGTTTAAACACGTTTTTCACGTGCCCTAGATGGTTAACAACCTAACTGCAAAAAAACACATTCGCACACCGAGGTGCGCCATGGCAACAGAGCCGCAAAAATATACCGTGCAATATGGCTATATACGGCTATAGAACAGCAAAACTGGCCGCCTCATCCTGGTGTCCCGAGGTTTGCACGCGTTTTTTGCTACCTTAATGTAGCTAGTTACTTGTATGAACACATTTTGTCGATGCCCTACGTAGTTAGCAACCCATTTTCACAAAAATCATACCTGCGCAGTGAGATGCGCAGTGGCTACAGAGCCACAAAGTCGCCCCTCATCCTGGTGTCCCGAGATTTGCACGGGTATTCTCGGTACCTAAACGTGGTGGGTTTGGTGTTTAAACACGTTTTTCAGGTGCCCTAGATGGTTAGCAACCTAACTGCAAAAAATCACATTCGCACACCGAGGTGCGCCATGGCAACAGAGCCGCAAATTATACCGTGCAATATGGCTATATACGGCTATAGAACAGCAAACCTGGCCGCCTCATCCTGGTGTCCCGATGTTTGCAAGCGTTTTTTGCTACCTTAATGTAGTTAGTTAATTGTTTGAACCCATTTTGTCGATGCCCTACGTAGTTAGCAACCCATTTGCACAAAAATCATACCTGCGCAGTGAGATGCGCAGTGGCTACAGAGCCACAAAATCGCCCCTCATCCTGGTGTCTCGAGATTTGCACGGGTATTCACGGTACCTAAACGTGGTGGGTTTGGTGTTTAAACACGTTTTTCAGGTGCCCTAGATGGTTAGGAACCTAACTGCAAAAAAACACATTCGCACACCGAGGTGCGCCATGGCAACAGAGCCGCAAAGTATACCGTGCAATATGGCTATATACGGCTATAGAACAGCAAAACTGGCCTCCTCATCCTGGTGTCCCGAGGTTTGCACGCGTTTTTTGCTACCTTAATGTAGTTAGTTACTTGTTTGAACACACTTTGTCGATGCCCTACGTAGTTAGCAACCCATTTGCACAAAAATCATACCTGCGCAGTGAGATGCGCAGTGGCTACAGAGCCACAAAGTCGCCCCTCATCCTGGTGTCCCGAGGTTTGCACGGGTATTCTCGGTACCTAAACGTGGTGGGTTTGGTGTTTAAACACGTTTTTCAGGAGCCCTAGATGGTTAGCAACATAACTGCAAAAAAAACACATTCGCACACCGAGGTGCGCCATGGCAACAGAGCCGCAAAGTATACCGTGCAATATGGCTATATACGGCTATAGAACAGCAAAACTGGCCGCCTCATCCTGGTGTCCCGAGGTTTGCACGCGTTTTATGCTACCTTAATGTAGTTAGTTACTTGTTTGAACACATTTTGTCGATGCCCTACGTAGTTAGCAACCCATTTTCACAAAAATCATACCTGCGCAGTGAGATGCGCAGTGGCTACAGAGCCATAAATTCGCCCCTCATCCTGGTGTCCCGAGATTTGCACGGGTATTCTCGGTACCTAAACGTGGTGGGTTTGGTGTTTACGCACGTTTTTCAGGTGCCCTAGATGGTTAGCAACCTAACTGCAAAAAATCACATTCGCACACCGAGGTGCGCCATGGCAACAGAGCCGCAAAATATACCGTGCAATATGGCTATATACGGCTATAGAACAGCAAAACTGGTCGCCTCATCCTGGTGTCCCGAGGTTTGCACGCGTTTTTTGCTACCTTACTGAAGTTAGTTACTTGTTTGAACACATTTTGTCGATGCCCTACGTAATTAGCAACCCATTTGCACAAAAATCATACCTGCGCAGTGAGATGCGCAGTGGCTACAGAGCCACAAAGTTGCCCCTCATCTTGGTGTCCCGAGATTTGCACGGGTATTCTCGGTACCGAAACGTGGTGGGTTTGGTGTTTAAACACGTTTTTCAGGTGCCCTAGATGGTTAGCAACCTAACTGCAAAAAATCACATTCGCACACCGAGGTGCGCAATGGCAACAGAGCCGCAAAGTATACCGTGCAATATGGCTATATACGGCTATAGAACAGCAAAACTGGCCGCCTCATCCTGGTGTCCCGAGGTTTGCACGCGTTTTTTGCTACCTTAATGTAGTTAGTTACTTGTATGAACACATTTTGTCGATGCCCTACGTAGTTAGCAACCCATTTGCACAAAAATCATACCTGCGCAGTGAGATGCGCAGTGGCTACAGAGCCACAAAATCGCCTCTCATCCTGGTGTCCCGTGATTTGCACGGGTATTCTCGGTACCTAAACGTGGTGGGTTTGGTGTTTAAACACGTTTTTCAGTTGCCCTAGATGGTTAGCAACCTAACTGCAAAAAATCACATTCGCACACCGAGGTGCGCCATGGCAACAGAGCCGCAAAGTATACCGTGCAATATGGCTATATACGGCTATAGAACAGCAAAACTGGCCGCCTCATACTGGTGTCCCGAGGTTTGCACGCGTTTTTTGCTACCTTAATGTAGTTAGTTACTTGTTTGAACACATTTTGTCGATGCCCTACGTAGTTAGCAACCCATTTGCACAAAAATCATACCTGCGCAGTGAGATGCGCAGTGGCTACAGAGCCACAAAGTCGCCCCTCATCCTGGTGTCCCGAGATTTGCACGGGTATTCTCGGTACCTAAACGTGGTGGGTTTGGTGTTTAAACACGTTTTTCAGGTGCCCTAGATGGTTAGCAACCTAACTGCAAAAAATCACATTCGCACACCGAGGTGCGCCATGGCAACAGAGCCGCAAAGTATACCGTGCAATATGGCTATATACGGCTATAGAACAGCAAAACTGGCCGCCTCATCCTGGTGTCCCGAGGTTTGCACGCGTTTTTTGCTACCTTAATGTAGTTAGTTACTTGTTTGAACACATTTTGTCGATGCCCTACGTAGTAAGAAACCGATTTGCCAAAAAATCATACCTGCGCAGTGAGATGCGCAGTGGCTACAGAGCCACAAAGTCGCCCCTCATCCTGGTGTCCCGAGATTTGCACGGGTATTCTCGGTACCTAAACGTGGTGGGTTTGGTGTTTAAACACATTTTTCAGGTGCCCTACATGGTTAGCAACCTAACTGCCAAAAATCACATCCGCAAACCGAGGTGCGCCATGGCAACAGAGCCGCAAACTTTACCGTGCAATATGGCTACATACGGCTATAGAAAAGCAAAACTGGCCGCCTCATCCTGGTGTCCCGAGGTTTGCACGCGTTTTTTGCTACCTTAATGTCGTTAGTAACTTGTTTGAACACATTTTGTCGATGCCCTACGTAGTTATCAACCCATTTGCACAAAAATCATACCTGCGCAGTGAGATGCGCAGTGGCTACAGAGCCACAAAGTCGCCCCTCATCCTGGTGTCCCGTGATTTGCACGGGTATTCTCGGTACCTAAACGTGGTGGGTTTGGTGTTTAAACACGTTTTTCAGGTGCCCTAGATGGTTAGCAACCTAACTGCAAAAAATCACATTCGCACACCGAGGTGCGCCATGGCAACAGAGCCGCAAAGTATACCGTTCAATATGGCTATATAAGGCTATAGAACAGCAAAACTGGCCGCCTCATCCTGGTGTCCCGAGGTTTGCACGCGTTTTTTGCTACCTTAATGTAGTTAGTTACTTGTTTGAACACATTTTATCGATGCCCTACGTAGTTAGCAACCCATTTGCACAAAAATCATACCTGCGCAGTGAGATGCGCAGTGGCTACAGAGCCACAAAGTCGCCCCTCATCCTGGTGTCCCGAGATTTGCACGGGTATTCTCGGTACCTAAACGTGGTGGGTTTGGTGTTTAAACACGTTTTTCACGTGCCCTAGATGGTTAGCAACCTAACTGCAAAAAATCACATTCGCACACCGAGGTGCGCCATGGCAACAGAGCCTCAAAGTATACCGTGCAATATGGCTATATACGGCTATAGAACAGCAAAACTGGCCGCCTCATCCTGGTGTCCCGAGGTTTGCACGCGTTTTTTGCTACCTTAATGTAGTGAGTTACTTGTTTGAACACATTTTGTCGATGCCCTACGTAGGTAGCAACCCATTTGCACAAAAATCATACCTGCGCAGTAAGATGCGCAGTGGCTACAGAGCCACAAAGTCGCCCCTCATCCTGGTGTCCCGAGATTTGCACGGGTATTCTCGGTACCTAAACGTGGTGGGTTTGGTGTTTAAACACGTTTTTCAGGTGCCCTGGATGGTTAGAAACCTAACTGCAAAAATCACATTCGCACACCGAGGTGCGCCATGGCAACAGAGCCGCAAAGTATACCGTGCAATATGGCTATATAAGGCTATAGAACAGCAAAACTGGCCGCCTCATCCTGGTGTCCCGAGGTTTGCACGCGTTTTTTGCTACCTTAATGTAGTTAGTTACTTGTTTGAACACATTTTATCGATGCCCTACGTAGTTAGCAACCCATTTGCACAAAAATCATACCTGCGCAGTGAGATGCGCAGTGGCTACAGAGCCACAAAGTCGCCCCTCATCCTGGTGTCCCGAGATTTGCACGGGTATTCTCGGTACCTAAACGTGGTGGGTTTGGTGTTTAAACACGTTTTTCACGTGCCCTAGATGGTTAGCAACCTAACTGCAAAAAATCACATTCGCACACCGAGGTGCGCCATGGCAACAGAGCCTCAAAGTATACCGTGCAATATGGCTATATACGGCTATAGAACAGCAAAACTGGCCGCCTCATCCTGGTGTCCCGAGGTTTGCACGCGTTTTTTGCTACCTTAATGTAGTGAGTTACTTGTTTGAACACATTTTGTCGATGCCCTACGTAGGTAGCAACCCATTTGCACAAAAATCATACCTGCGCAGTAAGATGCGCAGTGGCTACAGAGCCACAAAGTCGCCCCTCATCCTGGTGTCCCGAGATTTGCACGGGTATTCTCGGTACCTAAACGTGGTGGGTTTGGTGTTTAAACACGTTTTTCAGGTGCCCTGGATGGTTAGAAACCTAACTGCAAAAATCACATTCGCACACCGAGGTGCGCCATGGCAACAGAGCCGCAAAGTATACCGTGCAATATGGCTATATACGGCTATAGAACAGCAAAACTGGCCGCCTCATCCTGGTGTCCCGAGGTTTGCACGCGTTTTTTGCTACCTTAATGTAGTTAGTTACTTGTTTGAACACATTTGTCGATGCCCTACGTAGTTAGCAACCCATTTGCAAAAAAATCATACCTGCGCAGTGAGATGCGCAGTGGCTACAGAGCCACAAAATCGCCCCTCATCCTGGTGTCCCGAGATTTGCACGGGTATTCTCGGTACCTAAACGTGGTGGGTTTGGTGTTTAAACACGTTTTTTAGGTGCCCTAGATGGTTAGCAACCTAACTGCAAAAAAACACATTCGCACACCGAGGTGCGCCATGGCAACAGAGCCGCAAAGTATACCGTGCAATATGGCTATATACGGCTATAGAACAGCAAAACTGGCCGCCTTATCCTGGTGTCCCGATGTTTTGCACGCGTTTTTTGCTACCTTAATCTAGTTAGTTACTTGTTTGAACACATTTTGTCGATGCCCTACGTAGTTAGCAACCCATTTGCAGAAAAATCATACTTGCGCAGTGAGATGCGCAGTGGCTACAGAGCCACAAAGTCGCCCCTCATCCTGGTGTCCCGAGATTTGCACGGGTATTCTCGGTACCTAAACGTGGTGGGTTTGGTGTTTAAACACGTTTTCAGGTGCCCTAGATGGTTAGCAACCTAACTGCAAAAAATCGCATTCGCACTCCGAGGTGCGCCATGGCAACAGAGCCGCAAAGTATACCGTGCACAATGGCTATATACGGCTATAGAACAGCAAAACTGGCCGCCTCATCCTGGTGTCCCGAGGTTTGCACGCGTTTTTTGCTACCTTAATGTAGTTAGTTACTTGTTTGAACACTTTATGTCGATGCCCTACGTAGTTAGCAACCCATTTGCACAAAAATCATACCTGCGCAGTGAGATGCGCAGTGGCTACAGAGCCACAAAGTCGGCCCTCATCCTGGTTTCCCGAGATTTGCACGGGTATTCTCGGTACCTAAACGTGGTGGGCTTGGTGTTTAAACACGTTTTTCAGGTGCCCTGGATGGTTAGCAACCTAACTGCAAAAAATCACATTCGCACACCGAGGTGCGCCATGGCAACAGAGCCGCAAAGTATACCGTGCAATATGGCTATATACGGCTATAGAACAGCAAAACTGGCCGCCTCATCCTGGTGTCCCGAGGTTTGCACGCGTTTTTTGCTACCTTAATGTAGTGAGTTACTTGTTTGAACACATTTTGTCGATGCTCTACGTAGTTAGCAACCCATTTGCACAAAAATCATACCTGCGCAGTGAGATAAGCAGTGGCTACAGAGCCACAAAGTCGCCCGTCATCCTGGTGTCCCGAGATTTGCACGGGTATTCTCGGTACCTAAACGTGGAGGCTTTGGTGTTTAAACACGTTTTTCAGGTGCCCTAGATGGTTAGCAACCTAACTGCAAAAAATCACATTCGCACACAGAGGTGCGCCATGGCAACAGAGCCGCAAAGTATACCGTGCAATATGGCTATATACGGCTATAGAACAGCAAAACTGGCCGCCTCATCCTGGTGTCCCGAGGTTTGCACGCGTTTTTTGCTACCTTAATGTAGCTAGTTACTTGTTTGAACACATTTTGTCGATGCCCTACGTAGTTAGCAATCCATTTGCACAAAAATCATACCTGCGCAGTCAGATGCCCAGTGGCTACAGAGCCACAAAGTCGCCCCTCATCCTGGTGTCCCGAGATTTGCACGGGTATTCTCGGAACCTAAACGTGGTGGGTTTGGTGTTTAAACACGTTTTTCACGTGCCCTAGATGGTTAACAACCTAACTGCAAAAAAACACATTCGCACACCGAGGTGCGCCATGGCAACAGAGCCGCAAAAATATACCGTGCAATATGGCTATATACGGCTATAGAACAGCAAAACTGGCCGCCTCATCCTGGTGTCCCGAGGTTTGCACGCGTTTTTTGCTACCTTAATGTAGCTAGTTACTTGTATGAACACATTTTGTCGATGCCCTACGTAGTTAGCAACCCATTTTCACAAAAATCATACCTGCGCAGTGAGATGCGCAGTGGCTACAGAGCCACAAAGTCGCCCCTCATCCTGGTGTCCCGAGATTTGCACGGGTATTCTCGGTACCTAAACGTGGTGGGTTTGGTGTTTAAACACGTTTTTCAGGTGCCCTAGATGGTTAGCAACCTAACTGCAAAAAATCACATTCGCACACCGAGGTGCGCCATGGCAACAGAGCCGCAAATTATACCGTGCAATATGGCTATATACGGCTATAGAACAGCAAACCTGGCCGCCTCATCCTTGTGTCCCGATGTTTGCACGCGTTTTTTGCTACCTTAATGTAGTTAGTTAATTGTTTGAACCCATTTTGTCGATGCCCTACGTAGTTAGCAACCCATTTGCACAAAAATCATACCTGCGCAGTGAGATGCGCAGTGGCTACAGAGCCACAAAATCGCCCCTCATCCTGGTGTCTCGAGATTTGCACGGGTATTCACGGTACCTAAACGTGGTGGGTTTGGTGTTTAAACACGTTTTTCAGGTGCCCTAGATGATTAGCAACCTAACTGCAAAAATTCACATTCGCACACCGAGGTGCGCCATGGCAACAGAGCCGCAAAGTATACCGTGCACAATGGCTATATACGGCTATAGAACAGCAAAACTGGCCGCCTCATCCTGGTGTCCCGAGGTTTGCACGCGTTTTTTGCTACCTTAATGTAGTTAGTTACTTGTTTGAACACTTTATGTCGATGCCCTACGTAGTTAGCAACCCATTTGCACAAAAATCATACCTGCGCAGTGAGATGCGCAGTGGCTACAGAGCCACAAAGTCGGCCCTCATCCTGGTTTCCCGAGATTTGCACGGGTATTCTCGGTACCTAAACGTGGTGGGCTTGGTGTTTAAACACGTTTTTCAGGTGCCCTGGATGGTTAGCAACCTAACTGCAAAAAATCACATTCGCACACCGAGGTGCGCCATGGCAACAGAGCCGCAAAGTATACCGTGCAATATGGCTATATACGGCTATAGAACAGCAAAACTGGCCGCCTCATCCTGGTGTCCCGAGGTTTGCACGCGTTTTTTGCTACCTTAATGTAGTGAGTTACTTGTTTGAACACATTTTGTCGATGCTCTACGTAGTTAGCAACCCATTTGCACAAAAATCATACCTGCGCAGTGAGATAAGCAGTGGCTACAGAGCCACAAAGTCGCCCGTCATCCTGGTGTCCCGAGATTTGCACGGGTATTCTCGGTACCTAAACGTGGAGGCTTTGGTGTTTAAACACGTTTTTCAGGTGCCCTAGATGGTTAGCAACCTAACTGCAAAAAATCACATTCGCACACAGAGGTGCGCCATGGCAACAGAGCCGCAAAGTATACCGTGCAATATGGCTATATACGGCTATAGAACAGCAAAACTGGCCGCCTCATCCTGGTGTCCCGAGGTTTGCACGCGTTTTTTGCTACCTTAATGTAGCTAGTTACTTGTTTGAACACATTTTGTCGATGCCCTACGTAGTTAGCAATCCATTTGCACAAAAATCATACCTGCGCAGTCAGATGCCCAGTGGCTACAGAGCCACAAAGTCGCCCCTCATCCTGGTGTCCCGAGATTTGCACGGGTATTCTCGGAACCTAAACGTGGTGGGTTTGGTGTTTAAACACGTTTTTCACGTGCCCTAGATGGTTAACAACCTAACTGCAAAAAAACACATTCGCACACCGAGGTGCGCCATGGCAACAGAGCCGCAAAAATATACCGTGCAATATGGCTATATACGGCTATAGAACAGCAAAACTGGCCGCCTCATCCTGGTGTCCCGAGGTTTGCACGCGTTTTTTGCTACCTTAATGTAGCTAGTTACTTGTATGAACACATTTTGTCGATGCCCTACGTAGTTAGCAACCCATTTTCACAAAAATCATACCTGCGCAGTGAGATGCGCAGTGGCTACAGAGCCACAAAGTCGCCCCTCATCCTGGTGTCCCGAGATTTGCACGGGTATTCTCGGTACCTAAACGTGGTGGGTTTGGTGTTTAAACACGTTTTTCAGGTGCCCTAGATGGTTAGCAACCTAACTGCAAAAAATCACATTCGCACACCGAGGTGCGCCATGGCAACAGAGCCGCAAATTATACCGTGCAATATGGCTATATACGGCTATAGAACAGCAAACCTGGCCGCCTCATCCTGGTGTCCCGATGTTTGCACGCGTTTTTTGCTACCTTAATGTAGTTAGTTAATTGTTTGAACCCATTTTGTCGATGCCCTACGTAGTTAGCAACCCATTTGCACAAAAATCATACCTGCGCAGTGAGATGCGCAGTGGCTACAGAGCCACAAAATCGCCCCTCATCCTGGTGTCTCGAGATTTGCACGGGTATTCACGGTACCTAAACGTGGTGGGTTTGGTGTTTAAACACGTTTTTCAGGTGCCCTAGATGATTAGCAACCTAACTGCAAAAATTCACATTCGCACACCGAGGTGCGCCATGGCAACAGAGCAGCAAAGTATACCGTGCAATATGGCTATATACGGCTATAGAACAGCAAAACTGGCCGCCTCATCCTGGTGTCCCGAGGTTTGCACGCGTTTTTTGCTACCTTAATGTAGTTAGTTACTTGTTTGAACACACTTTGTCGATGCCCTACGTAGTTAGCAACCCATTTGCGCAAAAATCATACCTGCGCAGTGAGATGCGCAGTGGCTACAGAGCCACAAAGTCGCCCCTCATCCTGGTGTCCCGAGGTTTGCACGGGTATTCTCGGTACCTAAACGTGGTGGGTTTGGTGTTTAAACACGTTTTTCAGGAGCCCTAGATGGTTAGCAACCTAACTGCAAAAAAAAACACATTCGCACACCGAGGTGCGCCATGGCAACAGAGCCGCAAAGTATACCGTGCAATATGGCTATATACGGCTATAGAACAGCAAAACTGGCCGCCTCATCCTGGTGTCCCGAGGTTTGCACGCGTTTTTTGCTACCTTAATGTAGTTAGTTACTTGTTTGAACACATTTTGTCGATGCCCTACGTAGTTAGCAACCCATTTTCACAAAAATCATACCTGCGCAGTGAGATGCGCAGTGGCTACAGAGCCATAAATTCGCCCCTCATCCTGGTGTCCCGAGATTTGCACGGGTATTCTCGGTACCTAAACGTGGTGGGTTTGGTGTTTAAACACGTTTTTCAGGTGCCCTAGATGGTTAGCAACCTAACTGCAAAAAATCACATTCGCACACCGAGGTGCGCCATGGCAACAGAGCCGCAAAATATACCGTGCAATATGGCTATATACGGCTATAGAACAGCAAAACTGGCCGCCTCATCCTGGTGTCCCGAGGTTTGCACGCGTTTTTTGCTACCTTACTGTAGTTAGTTACTTGTTTGAACACATTTTGTCGATGCCCTACGTAGTTAGCAACCCATTTGCACAAAAATCATACCTGCGCAGTGAGATGCGCAGTGGCTACAGAGCCACAAAGTCGCCCCTCATCCTGGTGTCCCGAGATTTGCACGGGTATTCTCGGTACCGAAACGTGGTGGGTTTGGTGTTTAAACACGTTTTTCAGGTGCCCTAGATGGTTAGCAACCTAACTGCAAAAAATCACATTCGCACACCGAGGTGCGCCATGGCAACAGAGCCGCAAAGTATACCGTGCAATATGGCTATATACGGCTATAGAACAGCAAAAACTGGCCGCCTCATCCTGGTGTCCCGAGGTTTGCACGCGTTTTTTGCTACCTTAATGTAGTTAGTTACTTGTTTGAACACATTTTGTCGATGCCCTACGTAGTTCGCAACCCATTTGCACAAAAATCATACCTGCGCAGTGAGATGCGCAGTGGCTACAGAGCCACAAAGTCGCCCCTCATCCTGGTGTCCCGAGATTTGCACGGGTATTCTCGGTACCTAAACGTGGTGGGTTTGGTGTTTAAACACTTTTTCAGGTGCCCTAGATGGTTAACAACCTAACTGCAAAAAATCACATTCGCACACCGAGGTGCGCCATGGCAACAGAGCCGCAAAGTATACCGTGCAATATGCCTATATACGGCTATAGAACAGCAAAACTGGCCGCCTCATCCTGGTGTCCCGAGGTTTGCACGCGTTTTTTGCTACCTCAATGTAGTTAGTTACTTGTTTGAACACATTTTGTCGATGCCCTACGTAGTTCGCAACCCATTTGCACAAAAATCATACCTGCGCAGTGAGATGCGCAGTGGCTACAGAGCCACAAAGTCGCCCCTCATCCTGGTGTCCCGAGATTTGCACGGGTATTCTCGGTACCGAAACGTGGTGGGTTTGGTGTTTAAACACGTTTTTCAGGTGCCCTAGATGGTTAGCAACCTAACTGCAAAAAATCACATTCGCACACCGAGGTGCGCAATGGCAACAGAGCCGCAAAGTATACCGTGCAATATGGCTATATACGGCTATAGAACAGCAAAACTGGCCGACTCATCCTGGTGTCCCGAGGTTTGCACGCGTTCTTTGCTACCTTAATGTAGTTAGTTACTTGTATGAACACATTTTGTCGATGCCCTACGTAGTTAGCAACCCATTTGCACAAAAATCATACCTGCGCAGTGAGATGCGCAGTGGCTACAGAGCCACAAAGTCGCCCCTCATCCTGGTGTCCCGAGATTTGCACGGGAATTCTCGGTACCTAAACGTGGTGGGTTTGGTGTTTAAACACGTTTTTCAGTTGCCCCAGATGGTTAGCAACCTAACTGCAAAAAATCACATTCGCACACCGAGGTGCGCCATGGCAACAGAGCCGCAAAGTATACCGTGCAATATGGCTATATACGGCTATAGAACAGCAAAACTGGCCGCCTCGTCCTGGTGTCCCGAGGTTTGCACGCGTTTTTTGCTACCTTAATGTAGTTAGTTACTTGTTTGAACACATTTTATCGATGCCCTACGTAGTTAGCAACCCATTTGCACAAAAATCATACCTGCGCAGTGAGATGCGCAGTGGCTACAGAGCCACAAAGTCGCCCCTCATCCTGGTGTCCCGAGATTTGCACGGGTATTCTCGGTACCTAAACGTGGTGGGTTTGGTGTTTAAACACGTTCTTCAGGTGCCCTAGATGGTTAGCAACCTAACTGCAAAAAATCACATTCGCACACCGAGGTGCGCCATGGCAACAGAGCCGCAAAGTATACCGTGCAATATGGCTATATACGGCTATAGAACAGCAAAACTGGCCGCCTCATCCTGGTGTCTCGAGGTTTGCACGCGTTTTTTGCTACCTTAATGTAGTTAGTTACTTGTTTGAACACATTTTGTCGATGCCCTACGTAGTAAGAAACCGATTTGCCAAAAAATCATACCTGCGCAGTGAGATGCGCAGTGGCTACAGAGCCACAAAGTCGCCACTCATCCTGGTGTCCCGAGATTTGCACGGGTATTCTCGGTACTTAAACGTGGTGGGTTTGGTGTTTAAACACGTTTTTCAGGTGCCCTACATGGTTAGCAACCTAACTGCAAAAAATCACATCCGCACACCGAGGTGCGCCATGGCAACAGAGCCGCAAAATATACCGTGCAATATGGCTACATACGGCTATAGAACAGCAAAACTGGCCGCCTCATCCTGGTGTCCCGAGGTTTGCACGCGTTTTTTGCTACCTTAATGTCGTTAGTAACTTGTTTGAACACATTTTGTCGATGCCCTACATAGTTATCAACCCATTTGCACAAAAATCATACCTGCGCAGTGAGATGCGCAGTGGCTACAGAGCCACAAAGTCGCCCCTCATCCTGGTGTCCCGAGATTTGCACGGGTATTCTCGGTACCTAAACGTGGTGGGTTTGGTGTTTAAACACGTTTTTTAGGTGCCCTAGATGGTTAGCAACCTAACTGCAAAAAATCACATTTGCACACCGAGGTGCGCCATGGCAACAGAGCCGCAAAGTATACCGTTCAATATGGCTATATACGGCTATAGAACAGCAAAACTGGCCGCCTCATCCTGGTGTCCCGAGGTTTGCACGCGTTTTTTGCTACCTTAATGTAGTTAGTTACTTGTTTGAACACATTTTGTCGATGCCCTACGTAGTTAGCAACCCATTTGCACAAAAATCATACCTGCGCAGTGAGATGCGCAGTGGCTACAGAGCCACAAAGTCGCCCCTCATCCTGGTGTCCCGAGATTTGCACGGGTATTCTCGGTACCTAAACGTGGTGGGTTTGGTGTTTAAACACGTTTTTCAGGTGCCCTAGATGGTTAACAACCTAACTGCAAAAATCACATTCGCACACCGAGGTGCGCCATGGCAACAGAGCCGCAAAGTATACCGTGAAATATGGCTATATACGGCTATAGAACAGCAAAACTGGCCGCCTCATCCTGGTGTCCCGAGGTTTGCACGCCTTTTTTGCTACCTTAATGTAGTTAGTAACTTGTTTGAACACATTTTGTCGATGCCCTACGTAGTTAGCAACCCATTTGCACAAAAATCATACCTGCGCAGTGAGATGCGCAGTGGCTACAGAGCCACAAAGTCGCCTCCATCCTGGTGTCCCGACATTTGCACGGGTATTCTCGGTACCTAAACGTGGTGGGTTTGGTGTTTAAACACGTTTTTCAGGTGCCCTACATGGTTAGCAACCTAACTGCAAAAAATCACATTCGCACACCGAGGTGCACCATGGCTACAGAGCCGCAAAGTATACCGTGCAATATGGCTATATACGGCTATAGAACAGCAAAACTGGCCGCCTCATCTTGGTGTCCCGAGGTTTGCACGCGTTCTTTGCTACCTTAATGTAGTTAGTTACTTGTATGAACACATTTTGTCGATGCCCTACGTAGTTAGCAACCCATTTGCACAAAAATCATACCTGCGCAGTGAGATGCGCAGTGGCTACAGAGCCACAAAGTCGCCCCTCATCCTGGTGTCCCGAGATTTGCACGGGTATTCTCGGTACCTAAACGTGGTGGGTTTGGTGTTTAAACACGTTTTTCAGGTGCCCTAGATGGTTAGCAACCTAACTGCAAAAAATCACATTCGCACACTGAGGTGCGCCATGGCAACAGAGCCGCAAATTATACCGTGCAATATGGCTATATACGGCTATAGAACAGCAAAACTGGCCGCCTCATCCTGGTGTCCCGAGGTTTGCACGCGCTTTTTGCTACCTTAATGTAGTTAGTTACTTGTTTGAACACATTTTGTCGATGCCCTACGTAGTAAGCAACCGATTTGCCAAAAAATCATACCTGCGCAGTGAGATGCGCAGTGGCTACAGAGCCACAAAGTCGCCCCTCATCCTGGTGACCCGAGATTTGCACGGGTATTCTCGGTACCTAAACGTGGTGGGTTTGGTGTTTAAACACGTTCTTTAGGTGCCCTACATGGTTAGCAACCGAACTGCAAAAAATCACATCCGCACACCGAGGTGCGCCATGGCAACAGAGCCGCAAAGTATACCGTGCAATATGGCTACATACGGCTAAAGATCAGCAAAACTGGCCGCCTCATCCTGGTGTCCCGAGGTTTGCACGCGTTGTTTGCTACGTTAATGTCGTTAGTTACTTGTTTGAACACATTTTGTCGATGCCCTACGTAGTTAGCAACCCATTTTCACAAAAATCATACCTGCGCAGTGAGATGCGCAGTGGCTACAGAGCCATAAATTCGCCCCTCATCCTGTTGTCCCGAGATTTGCACGGGTATTCTCGGTACCCAAACGTGGTGGGTTTGGTAATTAAACACGTTTTTTAGTTGCCCTGGATGGTTAGCAACCTAACTGCAAAAAATCACATTCGCACACCGAGGTGCGCCATGGCAACAGAGCCGCAAAGTATACCGTGCAATATGGCTATATACGGCTATAGAACAGCAAAACTGGCCGCCTCATCCTGGTGTCCCGAGGTTTGCACGCGTTTTTTGCTACCTTAATGTAGTTAGTTACTTGTTTGAACACATTTTGTCGATGCCCTACGTAGTTAGCAACCCATTTGCACAAAAATCATACCTGCGCAGTGAGATGCGCAGTGGCTACAGAGCCACAAAGTCGCCCCTCATCCTGGTGTCCCGAGATTTGCACGGGTATTCTCGGTACCTAAACGTGGTGGGTTTGGTGTTTAAACACGTTTTTCAGGTGCCCTAGATGGTTAACAACCTAACTGCAAAAAATCACATTCGCACACCGAGGTGCGCCATGGCAACAGAGCCGCAAAGTATACCGTGAAATATGGCTATATACGGCTATAGAACAGCAAAACTGGCCGCCTCATCCTGGTGTCCCGAGGTTTGCACGCCTTTTTTGCTACCTTAATGTAGTTAGTAACTTGTTTGAACACATTTTGTCGATGCCCTACGTAGTTAGCAACCCATTTGCACAAAAATCATACCTGCGCAGTGAGATGCGCAGTGGCTACAGAGCCACAAAGTCGCCTCCATCCTGGTGTCCCGACATTTGCACGGGTATTCTCGGTACCTAAACGTGGTGGGTTTGGTGTTTAAACACGTTTTTCAGGTGCCCTACATGGTTAGCAACCTAACTGCAAAAAATCACATTCGCACACCGAGGTGCACCATGGCTACAGAGCCGCAAAGTATACCGTGCAATATGGCTATATACGGCTATAGAACAGCAAAACTGGCCGCCTCATCTTGGTGTCCCGAGGTTTGCACGCGTTCTTTGCTACCTTAATGTAGTTAGTTACTTGTATGAACACATTTTGTCGATGCCCTACGTAGTTAGCAACCCATTTGCACAAAAATCATACCTGCGCAGTGAGATGCGCAGTGGCTACAGAGCCACAAAGTCGCCCCTCATCCTGGTGTCCGGAGATTTGCACGGGTATTCTCGGTACCTAAACGTGGTGGGTTTGGTGTTTAAACACGTTTTTCAGGTGCCCTAGATGGTTAGCAACCTAACTGCAAAAAATCACATTCGCACACTGAGGTGCGCCATGGCAACAGAGCCGCAAATTATACCGTGCAATATGGCTATATACGGCTATAGAACAGCAAAACTGGCCGCCTCATCCTGGTGTCCCGAGGTTTGCACGCGCTTTTTGCTACCTTAATGTAGTTAGTTACTTGTTTGAACACATTTTGTCGATGCCCTACGTAGTAAGCAACCGATTTGCCAAAAAATCATACCTGCGCAGTGAGATGCGCAGTGGCTACAGAGCCACAAAGTCGCCCCTCATCCTGGTGACCCGAGATTTGCACGGGTATTCTCGGTACCTAAACGTGGTGGGTTTGGTGTTTAAACACGTTCTTTAGGTGCCCTACATGGTTAGCAACCTAACTGCAAAAAATCACATCCGCACACCGAGGTGCGCCATGGCAACAGAGCCGCAAAGTATACCGTGCAATATGGCTACATACGGCTAAAGATCAGCAAAACTGGCCGCCTCATCCTGGTGTCCCGAGGTTTGCACGCGTTGTTTGCTACGTTAATGTCGTTAGTTACTTGTTTGAACACATTTTGTCGATGCCCTACGTAGTTAGCAACCCATTTTCACAAAAATCATACCTGCGCAGTGAGATGCGCAGTGGCTACAGAGCCATAAATTCGCCCCTCATCCTGTTGTCCCGAGATTTGCACGGGTATTCTCGGTACCCAAACGTGGTGGGTTTGGTAATTAAACACGTTTTTTAGTTGCCCTGGATGGTTAGCAACCTAACTGCAAAAAATCACATTCGCACACCGAGGTGCGCCATGGCAACAGAGCCGCAAAGTATACCGTGCAATATGGCTATATACGGCTATAGAACAGCAAAACTGGCCGCCTCATCCTGGTGTCCCGAGGTTTGCACGCGTTTTTTGCTACCTTAATGTAGTTAGTTACTTGTTTGAACACATTTTGTCGATGCCCTACGTAGTTAGCAACCCATTTGCACAAAAATCATATCTGCGCAGTGAGATGCGCAGTGGCTACAGAGCCACAAAGTCGCCCCTCATCCTGGTGTCCCGAGATTTGCACGGGTATTCTCGGTACCTAAACGTGGTGGGTTTGGTGTTTAAACACGTTTTTCAGGTGCCCTAGATGGTTAGCAACCTAACTGCAAAAAATCACATTCGCACACTGAGGTGCGCCATGGCAACAGAGCCGCAAAGTATACCGTGCAATATGGCTATATACGGCTATAGAACAGCAAAACTGGCCGCCTCATCCTGGTGTCCCGAGGTTTGCACGCGTTTTTTGCTACATTAATGTAGTTAGTTACTTGTTTGAACAAAATTCTTGGATGCCCTACGTAGTTAGCAACCCATTTGCACAAAAATCATACCTGCGCAGTGAGATGCGCAGTAGCTACAGAGCCACAAAGTCGCCCCTCATCCTGGTGTCCCGAGATTTGCACGGGTATTCTCGGTACCTAAACGTGGTGGGTTTGGTGTTTAAACTCGTTTTTCAGGTGCCCTAGATGGTTAGCAACCTAACTGCAAAAAATCACATTCGCACACCGAGGTGCGCCATGGCAACAGAGCCGCAAAGTATACCGTGCAATATGGCTATATACGGCTATAGAACAGCAAAACTGGCCGCCTCATCCTGGTGTCCCGAGGTTTGCACGCGTTTTTTGCTACCTTAATGTAGTTAGTTACTTGTTTGAACACATTTTGTCGATGCCCTACGTAGTTAGCAACCCATTTGCACAAAAATCATACCTGCGCAGTGAGATGCGCAGTGGCTACAGAGCCACAAAATCGCCCCTCATCCTGGTGTCCCGAGATTTGCACGGGTATTCTCGGTACCTTAACCTGGAGGGTGTGGTGTTTAAACACGTTTTTCAGGTGCCCTAGATGGTTAGCAACCTAACTGCAAAAAATCACATTCGCACACCGAGGTGCGCCATGGCAACAGAGCCGCAAAGTATACCGTGCAATATGGCTATATACGGCTATAGAACAGCAAAACTGGCCGCCTCATCCTGGTGTCCCGAGGTTTGCACTTGTTTTTTGCTACCTTAATGTAGTTAGTTACTTGTTCGAACACATTTTGTCGATGTCCTACGTAGTTAGCAACCCATTTGCACAAAAATCATACCTGCGCAGTGAGATGCGCAGTGGCTACAGAGCCACAAAATCGCCCCTCATCCTGGTGTCCCGAGATTTGCACGGGTATTCTCGGTACCTAAACGTGGTGGGTTTGGTGTTTAAACACGTTGTTCAGGTGCCCGAGTTAATTAGCAACCTAACTGCAAAAAATCACATTCGCACACCGAGGTGCGCCATGGCAACAGAGCCGCAAAGTATACCGTGCAATATGGCTATATACGGCTATAGAACAGCAAAACTGGCCGCCTCATCCTGGTGTCCCGAGGTTTGCACGCGTTTTTTGCTACATTAATGTAGTTAGTTACTTGTTTGAACAAAATTCTTGGATGCCCTACGTAGTTAGCAACCCATTTGCACAAAAATCATACCTGCGCAGTGAGATGCGCAGTAGCTACAGAGCCACAAAGTCGCCCCTCATCCTGGTGTCCCGAGATTTGCACGGGTATTCTCGGTACCTAAACGTGGTGGGTTTGGTGTTTAAACACGTTTTTCAGGTGCCCTAGATGGTTAGCAACCTAACTGCAAAAAAACACATTCGCACACCGAGGTGCGCCATGGCAACAGAGCCGCAAAGTATACCGTGCAATATGGCTATATACGGCTATAGAACAGCAAAACTGGCCGCCTCATCATGGTGTCCCGAGGTTTGCACGCGTTTTTTGCTACCTTAATGTAGTTAGTTAATTGTTTGAACACATTTTGTCGATGCCCTACGTAGTTAGCAACCCATTTGCACAAAAATCATACCTGCGCATTGAGATGCGCAGTGGCTACAGAGCCACAAAATCGCCCCTCATCCTGGTGTCCCGAGATTTGCACGGGTATTCTAGGTACATAAACGTGGTGGGTTTGGTGTTTAAACTCGTTTTTTAGGTGCCCTAGATGGTTAGCAACCTAACTGCAAAAAATCACATTCGCACACCGAGGTGCGCCATGGCAACAGAGCCGCAAAGTATACCGGGCAATATGGCTATATACGGCTATAGAACAGCAAAACTGGCCGCCTCATCCTGGTGTCCCGAGGTTTGCACGCGTTTTTTGCTACCTTAATGTAGTTAGTTACTTGTTTGAACACATTTTGTCGATGCCCTACGTAGTTAGCAACCCATTTGCACAAAAATCATACCTGCGCAGTGAGATGCGCAGTTGCTACAGAGCCACAAAGTCGCCCCTCATCCTGGTGTCCCGAGATTTGCACGGGTATTCTCGGTACCTAAACGTGGTGGGTTTGGTGTTTAAACACGTTTTTCAGGTGCCCTAGATAGTTAGCAACCTAACTGCAAAAAATCACATTCGCACACGGAGGTGCGCCATGGCAACAGAGCCGCAAAGTATACCGTGCAATATGCCTATATACGGCTATAGAACAGCAAAACTGGCCGCCTCATCCTGGTGTCCCGAGGTTTGCACGCGTTTTTTGCTACATTAATGTAGTTAGTTACTTGTTTGAACACATTTTGTCGATGCCCTACGTAGTTAGCAACCCATTTGCACAAAAATCATACCTGCGCAGTGAGATGCGCAGTGGCTACAGAGCCACAAAATCGCCCTTCATCCTGGTGTCCCGAGATTTGCACGGGTATTCTCGGTACATTAACCTGGTGGGTGTGGTGTTTAAACACGTTTTTCAGGTGCCCTAGATGGTTAGCAACCTAACTGCAAAAAATCACATTCGCACACCGAGGTGCGCCATGGCAACAGAGCCGCAAAGTATACCGTGCAATATGGCTATATACGGCTATAGAACAGCAAAACTGGCCGCCTCATCCTGGTGTCCCGAGGTTTGCACTTGTTTTTTGCTACCTTAATGTAGTTAGTTACTTGTTTGAACACATTTTGTCGATGTCCTACGTAGTTAGCAACCCATTTGCACAAAAATCATACCTGCGCAGTGAGATGCGCAGTGGCTACAGAGCCACAAAATCGCCCCTCATCCTGGTGTCCCGAGATTTGCACGGGTATTCTCGGTACCTAAACGTGGTGGGTTTGGTGTTTAAACACGTTGTTCAGGTGCCCGAGTTACTTAGCAACCTAACTGCAAAAAATCACATTCGCACACCGAGGTGCGCCATGGCAACAGAGCCGCAAAATATACCGTGCAATATGGCTATATACGGCTATAGAACAGCAAAACTGGCCGCCTCATCCTGGTGTCCCGAGGTTTGCACGCGTTTTTTGCTACATTAATGTAGTTAGTTACTTGTTTGAACAAAATTCTTGGATGCCCTACGTAGTTAGCAACCCATTTGCACAAAAATCATACCTGCGCAGTGAGATGCGCAGTAGCTACAGAGCCACAAAGTCGCCCCTCATCCTGGTGTCCCGAGATTTGCACGGGTATTCTCGGTACCTAAACGTGGTGGGTTTGGTGTTTAAACACGTTTTTCAGGTGCCCTAGATGGTTAGCAACCTAACTGCAAAAAAACACATTCGCACACCGAGGTGCGCCATGGCAACAGAGCCGCAAAGTGTACCGTGCAATATGGCTATATACGGCTATAGAACAGCAAAACTGGCCGCCTCATCCTGGTGTCCCGAGGTTTGCACGCGTTTTTTGCTACATTAATGTAGTTAGTTACTTGTTTGAACAAAATTCTTGGATGCCCTACGTAGTTAGCAACCCATTTGCACAAAAATCATACCTGCGCAGTGAGATGCGCAGTAGCTACAGAGCCACATAATCGCCCCTCATCCTGGTGTCCCGAGATTTGCACGGGTATTCTCGGTACCTAAACGTGGTGGGTTTGGTGTTTAAACACGTTTTTCAGGTGCCCTAGATGGTTAGCAACCTAACTGCAAAAAAACACATTCGCACACCGATGTGCGCCATGGCAACAGAGCCGCAAAGTATACCGTGCAATATGGCTATATACGGCTATAGAACAGCAAAACTGGCCGCCTCATCCTGGTGTCCCGAGGTTTGCACGCGTTTTTTGCTACCTTAATGTAGTTAGTTAATTGTTTGAACACATTTTGTCGATGCCCTACGTAGTTAGCAACCCATTTGCACAAAAATCATACCTGCGCATTGAGATGCGCAGTGGCTACAGAGCCACAACATCGCCCCTCATCCTCGTGTCCCGAGATTTGCACGGGTATTCTAGGTACATAAACGTGGTGGGTTTGGTGTTTAAACTCGTTGTTCAGGTGTCCTAGATGGTTAGCAACCTAACTGCAAAAAATCACATTCGCACACCGAGGTGCGCCATGGCAACTGAAACGCAAAGTATACCGGGCAATATGGCTATATACGGCTATAGAACAGCAAAACTGGCCGCCTCATCCTGGTGTCCCGAGGTTTGCACGCGTTTTTTGCTACCTTAATGTAGTTAGTTACTTGTTTGAACACATTTTGTCGATGCCCTACGTAGTTAGCAACCCATTTGCACAAAAATCATACCTGCGCATTGAGATGCGCAGTGGCTACAGAGCCACAAAGTCGCCCCTCATCCTGGTGTCCCGAGATTTGCACGGGTATTCTCGGTACCTAAACGTGGTGGGTTTGGTGTTTAAACACGTTTTTCAGGTGCCCTAGATAGTTAGCAACCTAACTGCAAAAAATCACATTCGCACACCGAGGTGCGCCATGGCAACAGAGCCGCAAAGTATACCGTGCAATATGCCTATATACGGCTATAGAACAGCAAAACTGGCCGCCTCATCCTGGTGTCCCGAGGTTTGCACGCGTTTTTTGCTACATTAATGTAGTTAGTTACTTGTTTGAACACATTTTGTCGATGCCCTACGTAGTTAGCAACCCATTTGCACAAAAATCATACCTGCATAGTGAGATGCACAGTGGCTACAGAGCCACAAAGTCGCCCCGCATCCTGGTGTCCCGAGATTTGCACGGGCATTCTCGGGACCTAAACGTGGTGGGTTTGGTGTTTAAACACGTTTTTCAGGTGCCCTAGATAGTTAGCAACCTAACTGCAAAAAATCACATTCGCACACCGAGGTGCGCCCTGGCAACAGAGCCGCAAAGTATACCGTGCAATATTGCTATATACGGCTATAGAACAGCAAAACTGGCCGCCTCATCCTGGTGTCCCGAGGTTTGCACGCGTTTTTTGCTACCTTAATGTAGTTAGTTACTTGTTTGAACACATTTTGTCGATGCCCTACGTAGGTAGCAACCCATTTGCACAAAATTCATACCTGCGCAGTGAGATGCGCAGTGGCTACAGAGCCACAAAGTCGCCCCTCATCCTGGTGTCCCGAGATTTGCACGGGTATTCTCGGTACCTAAACGTGGTGGGTTTGGTGTTTAAACACGTTTTTCAGGTGCCCTAGATGGTTAGCAACCTAACTGCAAAAAATCACATTCGCACACCGAGGTGCGCCATGGCAACAGAGCCGCAAAGTATACCGTGCAATATGGCTATATACGGCTATAGAACACCAAAACTGGCCGCCTCATCCTGGTGTCCCGAGGTTTGCACGCGTTTTTTGCTACCTTAATGTAGTTAGTTACTTGTTTGAACACATTTTGTCGATGCCCTACGTAGGTAGCAACCCATTTGCACAAAAATCATACCTGCGCAGTGAGATGCGCAGTGGCTACAGAGCCACAAATTCGCCCCTCATCCTGGTGTCCCGAGATTTGCACGGGTATTCTCGGTACCTAAACGTGGTGGGTTTGGTGTTTAAACTCGTTTTTCAGGTGCCCTAGATGGTTAGCAACCTAACTGCAAAAAATCACATTCGCACACCGAGGTGCGCCATGGCAACAGAGCCGCAAAGTATACCGTGCAATATGGCTATATACGGCTATAGAACAGCAAAACTAGCCGCCTCATCCTGGTGTCCCGAGGTTTGCACGCGTTTTTTGCTACCTTAATGTCGTTAGTAACTTGTTTGAACACATTTTGTCGATGCCCTACGTAGTTAGCAACCCATTTGCACAAAAATCATATCTGCGCAGTGAGATGCGCAGTGGCTACAGAGCCACAAAGTCGCCCCTCATCCTGGTGTCCCGAGATTTGCACGGGTATTCTCGGTACCTAAACGTGGTGGGTTTGGTGTTTAAACACGTTTTTCAGGTGCCCTAGATGGTTAGCAACCTAACTGCAAAAAATCACATTCGCACACCGAGGAGCGCCATGGCAACAGAGCCGCAAAGTATACCGTGCAATATGGCTATATACGGCTATAGAACAGCAAAACTGGCCGCCTCATCCTGGTGTCCCGAGGTTTGCACGCGTTTTTTGCTACCTTAATGTAGTTAGTTACTTGTTTGAACACATTTTGTCGATGCCCTACGTAGTTAGCAACCCATTTGCACAAAAATCATACCTGCGCAGTGAGATGCGCAGTGGCTACAGAGCCACAAAGTCGCCCGTCATCCTGGTGTCCCTAGATTTGCACGGGTATTCTCAGTACCTAAACGTGGTGGGTTTGGTGTTTAAACACGTTTTTCAGGTGCCCTGGATGATTAGCAACCTAACTGCAAAAAATCACATTCGCACACCGAGGTGCGCCATGGCAACAGAGCCGCAAATTATACCGTGCAATATGACTATATACGGCTATAGAACAGCAAAACTGGCCGCCTCATCCTTGTGTCCCGAGGTTTGCACGCGTTTTTTGCTACCTTAATGTAGTTAGTTACTTGTTTGAACACATTTTGTCGATGCCCTACGTAGTTAGCAACCCATTTGCACAAAAATCATACCTGCGCAGTGAGATGCGCAGTGGCTACAGAGCCACAAAGTCGCCCCTCATCCTGGTGTCCCGAGATTTGCACGGGTATTCTCGGTACCTAAACGTGGTGGGTTCGGTGTTTAAACACGTTTTTCAGGTGCCCTATATGGTTAGCAACTTAACTGCAAAAAATCACATTCGCACACCGAGGTGCGCCATGGCAACAGAGCCGCAAAGTACAAAATGTATACCGTGCAATATGGCTATATACGGCTATAGAACAGCAAAACTGGCCTCCTCATCCTGGTGTCCCGAGGTTTGCACGCGTTTTTTGCTACCTTAATGTAGTTAGTTACTTGTTTGAACACATTTTGTCGATGCCCTACGTAGTTAGCAACCCATTTGCACAAAAATCATACCTGCGCAGTGAGATTCGCAGTGGCTACAAAGCCACAAAGTCGCCATGCATCCTGGTGTCCCGAGATTTGCACGGGTATTCTCAGTACCTAAACGTGGTGGGTTTGGTGTTTAAACACGTTTTTCAGGTGCCCTGGATGATTAGCAACCTAACTGCAAAA
Source organism: Mactra quadrangularis (assembly GCA_025267735.1). NCBI lineage: Eukaryota > Metazoa > Mollusca > Bivalvia > Venerida > Mactridae > Mactra > Mactra quadrangularis. The sequence continues at coordinate 34,555 of JAMOLF010000203.1, forward strand.
AATCACATTCGCACACCGAGGTGCGCCATGGCAACAGAGCCGCAAATTATACCGTGCAATATGACTATATACGGCTATAGAACAGCAAAACTGGCCGCCTCATCCTGGTGTCCCGAGGTTTGCACGCGTTTTTTGCTACCTTAATGTAGTTAGTTACTTGTTTGAACACATTTTGTCGATGCCCTACGTAGTTAGCAACCCATTTTCACAAAAATCATACCTGCGCAGTGAGATGCGCAGTGGCTACAGAGCCACAAAGTCGCCCCTCATCCTGGTGTCCTGAGATTTGCACGGGTATTCTCGGTACCTAAACGTGGTGGGTTCGGTGTTTAAACACGTTTTTCAGGTGCCCTAGATGGTTAGCAACTTAACTGCAAAAAATAACATTCGCACACCGAGGTGCGCCATGGCAACAGAGCCGCAAAGTACAAAATGAATACCGTGCAATATGGCTATATACGGCTATAGAACAGCAAAACTGGCCTCCTCATCCTGGTGTCCCGAGGTTTGCACGCGTTTTTTGCTACCTTAATGTAGTTAGTTACTTGTTTGAACACATTTTGTCGATGCCCTACGTAGTTAGCAACCCATTTGCACAAAAATCATACCTGCGCAGTGAGATGCGCAGTGGCTACAAAGCCACAAAATCGCCCCGCATCCTGGTGTCCCGAGATTTGCACGGGTATTCTCGGTACCTAAACGTGGTGGGTTTGGTGTTTAAACACGTTTTTCAGGTGCCCTGGATGGTTAGCAACCTAACTGCAAAAAATCACATTCGCACACCGAGGTGCGCCATGGCAACAGAGCCGCAAATTATACCGTGCAATATGACTATATACGGCTATAGAACAGCAAAACTGGCCGCCTCATCCTGGTGTCCCGAGGTTTGCACGCGTTTTTTGCTACCTTAATGTAGTTAGTTACTTGTTTGAACACATTTTGTCGATGCCCTACGTAGTTAGCAACCCATTTGCACAAAAATCATACCTGCGCAGTGAGATGCGCAGTGGCTACAGAGCCACAAAGTCGCCCCTCATCCTGGTGTCCCGAGATTTGCACGGGTATTCTTGGTACCTAAACGTGGTGGGTTCGGTGTTTAAACACGTTTTTCAGGTGCCCTAGATGGTTAGCAACTTAACTGCAAAAAATCACATTCGCACACCGAGGTGCGCCATGGCAACAGAGCCGCAAAGTACAAAATGTATACCGTGCAATATGGCTATATACGGCTATGGAACAGCAAAACTGGCCTCCTCATCCTGGTGTCCCGAGGTTTGCACGCGTTTTTTGCTACCTTAATGTAGTTAGTTACTTGTTTGAACACATTTTGTCGATGTCCTAAGTAGTTAGCAACCCATTTGCACAAAAATCATACCTGCGCAGTGAGATGCGCAGTGGCTACAGAGCCACAAAGTCGCCCCTCATCCTGGTGTCCCGAGATTTGCACGGGTATTCTCGGTACCTAAACGTGGTGGGTTTTGTGTTTAAACACGTTTTTCAGGTGCCCTAGATGGTTAGCAACCTAACTGCAAAAAATCACATTCGCACACCGAGGTGCGCCATGGCAACAGAGCCGCAAAGTATACCGTGCAATGTGCAATATGGCTATATACGGCTATAGAACACCAAAACTGGCCGCCTCATCCTGGTGTCCCGAGGTTTGCACGCGTTTTTTGCTACCTTAATGTAGTTAGTTACTTGTTTGAACACATTTTGTCGATGTCCTACGTAGTTAGCAACCCATTTGCACAAAAATCATACCTGCGCAGTGAGATGCGCAGTGGCTACAGAGCCACAAAATCGCCCCTCATCCTGGTGTCCCGAGATTTGCATGGGTATTCTCGGTACCTTAACCTGGTGGGTTTGGTGTTTAAACACGTTTTTCAGGTGCCCTAGATGGTTAGCAACCTAACTGCAAAAAATCACATTCGCACACCGAGGTGCGCCATGGCAACAGAGCCGCAAAATATACCGTGCAATATGGCTATATACGGCTATAGAACAGCAAAACTGGCCGCCTCATCCTGGTGTCCCGAGGTTTGCACTTGTTTTTTGCTACCTTAATGTAGTTAGTTACTTGTTTGAACACATTTTGTCGATGTCCTACGTAGTTAGCAACCCATTTGCACAAAAATCATACCTGCGCAGTGAGATGCGCAGTGGCTACAGAGCCACAAAATCGCCCCTCATCCTGGTGTCCCGAGATTTGCACGGGTATTCTCGGTACCTAAACGTGGTGGGTTTGGTGTTTAAACACGTTGTTCAGGTGCCCGAGTTAATTAGCAACCTAACTGCAAAAAATCACATTCGCACACCGAGGTGCGCCATGGCAACAGAGCCGCAAAGTATACCGTGCAATATGGCTATATACGGCTATAGAACAGCAAAACTGGCCGCCTCATCCTGGTGTCCCGAGGTTTGCACGCGTTTTTTGCTACCTTAATGTAGTTAGTTAATTGTTTGAACACATTTTGTCGATGCCCTACGTAGTTAGCAACCCATTTGCACAAAAATCATACCTGCGCATTGAGATGCGCAGTGGCTACAGAGCCACAACATCGCCCCTCATCCTCGTGTCCCGAGATTTGCACGGGTATTCTAGGTACATAAACGTGGTGGGTTTGGTGTTTAAACTCGTTTTTCAGGTGCCCTAGATGGTTAGCAACCTAACTGCAAAAAATCACATTCGCACACCGAGGTGCGCCATGGCAACTGAGCCGCAAATTATACCGGGCAATATGGCTATATACGGCTATAGAACAGCAAAACTGGCCGCCTCATCCTGGTGTCCCGAGGTTTGCACGCGTTTTTTGCTACCTTAATGTAGTTAGTTACTTGTTTGAACACATTTTGTCGATGCCCTACGTAGTTAGCAACCCATTTGCACAAAAATCATACCTGCGCATTGAGATGCGCAGTGGCTACAGAGCCACAAATTCGCCCCTCATCCTGGTGTCCCGAGATTTGCACGGGTATTCTCGGTACCTAAACTTGGTGGATTTGGTGTTTAAACACGTTTTTCAGGTGCCCTAGATGGTTAGCAACCTAACTGCAAAAAAACACATTCGCACACCGAGGTGCGCCATGGCAACATAGCCGCAAAGTATACCGTGCAATATGGCTATATACGGCTATAGAACAGCAAAACTGGCCGCCTCATCCTGGTGTCCCGAGGTTTGCACGCGTTTTTTGCTACATTAATGTAGTTAGTTACTTGTTTGAACACATTTTGTCGATGCCCTACGTAGTTAGCAACCCATTTGCACAAAAATCATACCTGCGCAGTGAGATGCACAGTGGCTACAGAGCCACAAAGTCGCCCCGCATCCTGGTGTCCCGAGATTTGCACGGGTATTCTCGGGACCTAAACGTGGTGGGTTTGGTGTTTAAACACGTTTTTCAGGTGCCCTAGATAGTTAGCAACCTAACTGCAAAAAATCACATTCGCACACCGAGGTGCGCCATGGCAACAGAGCCGCAAAGTATACCGTGCAATATTGCTATATACGGCTATAGAACAGCAAAACTGGCCGCCTCATCCTGGTGTCCCGAGGTTTGCACGCGTTTTTTGCTACCTTAATGTAGTTAGTTACTTGTTTGAACACATTTTGTCGATGCCCTACGTAGGTAGCAACCCATTTGCACAAAAATCATACCTGCGCAGTGAGATGCGCAGTGGCTACAGAGCCACAAAGTCGCCCCTCATCCTGGTGTCCCGAGATTTGCACGGGTATTCTCGGTACCTAAACGTGGTGGGTTTGGTGTTTAAACACGTTTTTCAGGTGCCCTAGATGGTTAGCAACCTAACTGCAAAAAATCACATTCGCACACCGAGGTGCGCCATGGCAACAGAGCCGCAAAGTATACCGTGCAATATGGCTATACAGTCAATTCGCATTATCTCGACTACTCTTGTGTCGATATTTCGTTGTCTCGATTGAAAATCAAAAGTCCCGATTTTTTTCCCTTCTTTATCTATATGAAAAAATCATGTTTGTCTCGATCTTTTTTTCTCGACTTTTTCGCTCTCTCGACTATAAATTTGAGTCCCAAATTGTTTTTTTACTATAAAATTATCATGTTTAAGTCGACTAGACAAAGATACTATCGGCGATCCGTTGAGGTGCGAATAATAACACACGCCCATTGTTTATCGATTAGCGACTGTATAGATAATCCGTTTAAAAGAACGTGTCAAGATTGAATTAACATGTCATTTAAATATACAAACTAATTGACATGACTAAATGAAACCATTGTTAAATAAGTCGAGTGTTAATTGACAGATGTCAAAATTGAGCATAATTTTTTCGTTCTAGTGTATAAATTATTCTTGATTTTTAAAAATAAAAAACAAATATTTTTTGTTATTTCTATTATTTTATTTCGTCATTTAAGTTGATATAAATGTACGCCATCTTCTTTTCATGATAATTTAATCACTCCACAGACCTGTTAGAAAAATGTTTACAACTGTTATGGATCGATAATAGAGATATGCTGACATTCTTGTAGTTCAAGTCTGTATTTTTTCGTGACGTAATAGTCAACTTCTCTTCACACACACAACTGGATAATATCAGCAACTACTCAAAATATCAAAGAGAAGCCGACATGCTGGGGTTGTACGAAATAGTATATGACGTCAAACACATACACACACAATTTTTCTGACTGACTTCAAATATTCAGAAGATATACGTTTGGTTAGTCATTACATCGAGAAACAATCTGTGAAATACAAATGTAGTAGAAACCGAAAGTAGATTTTCGGAAAATACGCGATTTTGTTCAATAACTTGTCGAGAGGGAACTGTGCCAGCGGGAAAAGTGTCACAAAACCTTTAAGGTACAAGTTAATGGTAAAACGCTATTCACAGCTGCAGTAAAGCGATTATTCTAAACTTTACTCTCTGAACAGGTAAAACTGCTACTGAAGACATCGAAATTACCTCCCTTAGAAAATTTCGTTTATATTGTTTGTCTCGATTTTTCGTTATCTCGACTATGTTTCGACGGTCCCTACTAAGTCGAGATAACGAGAGTTGACTGTATACGGCTATAGAACAGCAAAACTGGCCGCCTCATCCTGGTGTCCCGAGGTTTGCACGCGTTTTTTGCTACCTTAATGTAGTTAGTTACTTGTTTGAACACATTTTGTCGATGCCCTACGTAGGTAGCAACCCATTTGCACAAAAATCATACCTGCGCAGTGAGATGCGCAGTGGCTACAGAGCCACAAATTCGCCCCTCATCCTGGTGTCCCGAGATTTGCACGGGTATTCTCGGTACCTAAACGTGGTGGGTTTGGTGTTTAAACTCGTTTTTCAGGTGCCCTAGATGGTTAGCAACCTAACTGCAAAAAATCACATTCGCACACCGAGGTGCGCCATGGCAACAGAGCCGCAAAGTATACCGTGCAATATGGCTATATACGGCTATAGAACAGCAAAACTAGCCGCCTCATCCTGGTGTCCCGAGGTTTGCACGCGTTTTTTGCTACATTAATGTAGTTAGTTACTTGTTTGAACACATTTTGTCGATGCCCTACGTAGTTAGCAAGCCATTTGCACAAAAATCATACCTGCGCAGTGAGATGCGCAGTGGGTACAGAGCCACAAAATCGCCCCTCATCCTGGTGTCCCGAGATTTGCACGGGTATTTTCGGTACCTAAACGTGGTGGGTTTGGTGTTTAAACACGTTGTTCAGGTGCCCGAGTTGGTTAGCAACCTAACTGCAAAAAATCACATTCGCACACCGAGGAGCGCCATGGCAACAGAGCCGCAAAGTATACCGTGCAATATGGCTATATACGGCTATAGAACAGCAAAACTGGCCGCCTCATCCTGGTGTCCCGAGGTTTGCACGCGTTTTTTGCTACCTTAATGTAGTTAGTTAATTGTTTGAACACATTTTGTCGATGCCCTACGTAGTTAGCAACCCATTTGCACAAAAATCATACCTGCGCAGTGAGATGCGCAGTGGCTACAGAGCCACAAATTCGCCCCTCATCCTGGTGTCCCGAGATTTGCACGGGTATTCTCGGTACCTAAACGTGGTGGGTTTGGTGTTTAAACACGTTGTTTAGGTGCCCGAGTTGGTTAGCAACCTAACTGCAAAAAATCACATTCGCACACCGAGGTGCGCCAAGGCAACAGAGCCGCAAAGTATACAGTGCAATATGGCTATATACGGCTATAGAACAGCAAAACTGGCCGCCTCATCCTGGTGTCCCGAGGTTTGCACGCGTTTTTTTGCTACCATAATGTAGTTAGTTACTTGTTTGAACACATTTTGTCGATGCCCTACGTAGTTAGCAACCCATTTGCACAAAAATCATACCTGCACAGTGAGATGCGCAGTGGCTACAGAGCCACAAAGTCGCCCGTCATCCTGGTGTCCCTAGATTTGCACGGGTATTCTCAGTACCTAAACGTGGTGGGTTTGGTGTTTAAACACGTTTTTCAGGTGCCCTGGATGATTAGCAACCTAACTGCATAAAATCACATTCGCACACCGAGGTGCGCCATGGCAACAGAGCCGCAAATTATACCGTGCAATATGACTATATACGGCTATAGAACAGCAAAACTGGCCGCCTCATCCTGGTGTCCCGAGGTTTGCACGCGTTTTTTGCTACCTTAATGTAGTTAGTTACTTGTTTGAACACATTTTGTCGATGCCCTACGTAGTTAGCAACCCATTTGCACAAAAATCATACCTGCGCAGTGAGATGCGCAGTGGCTACAGAGCCACAAAGTCGCCCCTCATCCTGGTGTCCCGAGATTTGCACGGGTATTCTCGGTACCTAAACGTGGTGGGTTCGGTGTTTAAACACGTTTTTCAGGTGCCCTAGATGGTTAGCAACTTAACTGCAAAAAATCACATTCGCACACCGAGGTGCGCCATGGCAACAGAGCCGCAAAGTACAAAATGTATACCGTGCAATATGGCTATATACGGCTATAGAACAGCAAAACTGGCCTCCTCAACCTGGTGTCCCGAGGTTTGCACGCGTTTTTTGCTACCTTAATGTAGTTAGTTACTTGTTTGAACACATTTTGTCGATGCCCTACGTAGTTAGCAACCCATTTGCACAAAAATCATACCTGCGCAGTGAGATGCGCAGTGGCTACAAAGCCACAAAATCGCCCCGCATCCTGGTGTCCCGAGATTTGCACGGGTATTCTCGGTACCTAAACGTGGTGGGTTTGGTGTTTAAACACGTTTTTCAGGTGCCCTGGATGGTTAGCAACCTAACTGCAAAAAATCACATTCGCACACCGAGGTGCGCCATGGCAACAGAGCCGCAAATTATACCGTGCAATATGACTATATACGGCTATAGAACAGCAAAACTGGCCGCCTCATCCTGGTGTCCCGAGGTTTGCACGCGTTTTTTGCTACCTTAATGTAGTTAGTTACTTGTTTGAACACATTTTGTCGATGCCCTACGTAGTTAGCAACCCATTTGCACAAAAATCATACCTGCGCAGTGAGATGCGCAGTGGCTACAGAACCACAAAGTCGCCCCTCATCCTGGTGTCCCGAGATTTGCACGGGTATTCTTGGTACCTAAACGTGGTGGGTTTGGTGTTTAAACACGTTTTTCAGGTGCCCTAGATGGTTAGCAACTTAACTGCAAAAAATCACATTCGCACACCGAGGTGCGCCATGGCAACAGAGCCGCAAAGTACAAAATGTATACCGTGCAATATGGCTATATACGGCTATAGAACAGCAAAACTGGCCTCCTCATCCTGGTGTCCCGAGGTTTGCACGCGTTTTTTGCTACCTTAATGTAGTTAGTTACTTGTTTGAACACATTTTGTCGATGCCCTACGTAGTTAGCAACCCATTTGCACAAAAATCATACCTGCGCAGTGAGATGCGCAGTGGCTACAAAGCCACAAAGTCGCCCCGCATCCTGGTGTCCCGAGATTTGCACGGGTATTCTCGGTACCTAAACGTGGTGGGTTTGGTGTTTAAACACATTTTTCAGGTGCCCTAGATGGTTAGCAACCTAACTGCAAAAAATCACATTCGCACACCGAGGTGCGCCATGGCAACAGAGCCGCAAATATACCGTGCAATATGGCTATATACGGCTATAGAACAGCAAAACTGGCCGCCTCATCCTGGTGTCCCGAGGTTTGCACGCGTTTTTTGCTACCTTAATGTAGTTAGTTACTTGTTTGAACACATTTTGTCGATGTCCTACGTAGTTAGCAACCCATTTGCACAAAAATCATACCTGCGCAGTGAGATGCGCAGTGGCTACAGAGCCACAAAGTCGCCCCTCATCCTGGTGTCCCGAGATTTGCACGGGTATTCTCGGTACCTAAACGTGGTGGGTTTTGTGTTTAAACACGTTTTTCAGGTGCCCTAGATGGTTAGCAACCTAACTGCAAAAAATCACATTCGCACACCGAGGTGCGCCATGGCAACAGAGCCGCAAAGTATACCGTGCAATATGGCTATATACGGCTATAGAACAGCAAAACTGGCCGCCTCATCCTGGTGTCCCGAGGTTTGCACTTGTTTTTTGCTACCTTAATGTAGTTAGTTACTTGTTTGAACACATTTTGTCGATGTCCTACGTAGTTAGCAACCCATTTGCACAAAAATCATACCTGCGCAGTGAGATGCGCAGTGGCTACAGAGCCACAAAATCGCCCCTCATCCTGGTGTCCCGAGATTTGCACGGGTATTCTCGGTACCTAAACGTGGTGGGTTTGGTGTTTAAACACGTTGTTCAGGTGCCCGAGTTGGTTAGCAACCTAACTGCAAAAAAAACACATTCGCACACCGAGGTGCGCCATGGCAACAGAGCCGCAAAGTATACCGTGCAATATGGCTATATACGGCTATAGAACAGCAAAACTGGCCGCCTCATCCTGGTGTCCCGAGGTTTGCACGCGTTTTTTGCTACCTTAATGTAGTTAGTTACTTGTTTGAACACATTTTGTCGATGCCCTACGTAGTTAGCAACCCATTTGCACAAAAATCATACCTGCGCAGTGAGATGCGCAGTGGCTACAGAGCCACAAAGTCGCCCCTCATCCTGGTGTCCCGAGATTTGCACGGGTATTCTCGGTACCTAAACGTGGTGGGTTTTGTGTTTAAACAAGTTTTTCAGGTGCCCTAGATGGTTAGCAACCTAACTGCAAAACATCACATTCGCACACCGAGGTGCGCCATGGCAACAGAGCCGCAAAGTATACCGTGCAATATGGCTATATACGGCTATAGAACAGCAAAACTGGCCGCCTCAACCTGGTGTCCCGAGGTTTGCACGCGTTTTTTGCTACCTTTATGTAGTTAGTTACTTGTTTGAACACATTTTGTCGATGCCCTACGTAGTTAGCAACCCATTTGCACAAAAATCATACCTGCGCAGTGAGATGCGCAGTGGCTACAGAGCCACAAAATCGCCCCTCATCCTGGTGTCCCGAGATTTGCACGGGTATTCTCTGTACCTAAACGTGGTGGGTTTGGTGTTTAAACACGTTTTTCAGGTGCCCAACATTGTTAGCAACCTAACTGCAAAAAATCACATTCGCACACGGAGGTGCACCATGGCAACAGAGCCGCAAAGTATACCGTGCAATATGGCTATATACGGCTATAGAACAGCAAAACTGGCCGCCTCATCCTGGTGTCCCGAGGTTTGCACGCGTTTTTTGCTACTTTAATGTAGTTAGTTACTTGTTTGAACACATTTTGTCGATGCCCTACGTAGTTAGCAACCCATTTGCAAAAAAATCATACCTGCGCAGTGAGATGCGCAGTGGCTACAGAGCCACAAAATCGCCCCTCATCCTGGTGTCCCGAGATTTGCACGGGTATTCTCGGTACCTAAACGTGGTGGGTTTGGTGTTTAAACACGTTTTTCAGGTGATCTTGATGGTTAGCAACCTAACTGCAAAAAAACACATTCGCACACCGAGGTGCGCCATGGCAACAGAGCCGCAAACTATACCGTGCAATATGGCTATATACGGCTACAGAACAGCAAAACTGGCCGCCTCATCCTGGTGTCCCGAGGTTTGCACTCGTTTTTTGCTACCTTAATGTAGTTAGTTACTTGTTTGAACACATTTTGTCGATGCCCTACGTAGTTAGCAACCCATTTGCACAAAAATCATACCTGCGCAGTGAGATGCGCAGTGGCTACAGAGCCACAAAGTCGCCCCTCATCCTGGTGTCCCGAGATTTGCACGGTTATTCTCGGTACCTAAACGTGGTGGGTTTGGTGTTTAAACACGTTTTTCAGGTGCCCTAGATGGTTAGCAACCTAACTGCAAAAAATCACATTCGCACACCGAGGTGCGCCATGGCAACAGAGCCGCAAAGTATACCGTGCAATATGGCTATATACGGCTATAGAACAGCAAAACTGGCCGCCTCATCCTGGTGTCCCGAGGTTTGCACGCGTTTTTTGCTACCTTAATGTAGTTAGTTACTTGTTTGAACACATTTTGTCGATGCCCTACGTAGTTAGCAACCCATTTGCACAAAAATCATACCTGCGCAGTGAGATGCGCAGTGGCTACAGGGCCACAAAGTCGCCCCTCATCCTGGTGTCCCGAGATTTGCACGGGTATTCTCGGTACCTAAACGTGGTGGGTTTGGTGTTTAAACACGTTTTTCAGGTGCCCTAGGGGATGGTTAGCAACCAAACTTCAAAAAAAACCACATTCGCACACCGAGGTGCGCCATGGCAACAGAGCCGCAAAGTATACCGTGCAATATGGCTATATACGGCTATAGAACAGCAAAACTGGCCGCCTCATCCTGGTGTCCCGAGGTTTGCACGCGTTTTTTGCTACCTTAATGTAGTTAGTTAATTGTTTGAACACATTTTGTCGATGCCCTACGTAGTTAGCAACCCATTTGCACAAAAATCATACCTGCGCATTGAGATGCGCAGTGGCTACAGAGCCACAACATCGCCCCTCATCCTCGTGTCCCGAGATTTGCACGGGTATTCTAGGTACATAAACGTGGTGGGTTTGGTGTTTAAACTCGTTTTTCAGGTGCCCTAGATGGTTAGCAACCTAACTGCAAAAAATCACATTCGCACACCGAGGTGCGCCATGGCAACTGAGCCGCAAATTATACCGGGCAATATGGCTATATACGGCTATAGAACAGCAAAACTGGCCGCCTCATCCTGGTGTCCCGAGGTTTGCACGCGTTTTTTGCTACCTTAATGTAGTTAGTTACTTGTTTGAACACATTTTGTCGATGCCCTACGTAGTTAGCAACCCATTTGCACAAAAATCATACCTGCGCATTGAGATGCGCAGTGGCTACAGAGCCACAAATTCGCCCCTCATCCTGGTGTCCCGAGATTTGCACGGGTATTCTCGGTACCTAAACTTGGTGGATTTGGTGTTTAAACACGTTTTTCAGGTGCCCTAGATAGTTAGCAACCTAACTGCAAAAAAAAACACATTCGCACACCGAGGTGCGCCATGGCAACATAGCCGCAAAGTATACCGTGCAATATGGCTATATACGGCTATAGAACAGCAAAACTGGCCGCCTCATCCTGGTGTCCCGAGGTTTGCACGCGTTTTTTGCTACATTAATGTAGTTAGTTACTTGTTTGAACACATTTTGTCGATGCCCTACGTAGTTAGCAACCCATTTGCACAAAAATCATACCTGCGCAGTGAGATGCACAGTGGCTACAGAGCCACAAAGTCGCCCCGCATCCTGGTGTCCCGAGATTTGCACGGGTATTCTCGGGACCTAAACGTGGTGGGTTTGGTGTTTAAACACGTTTTTCAGGTGCCCTAGATAGTTAGCAACCTAACTGCAAAAAATCACATTCGCACACCGAGGTGCGCCATGGCAACAGAGCCGCAAAGTATACCGTGCAATATTGCTATATACGGCTATAGAACAGCAAAACTGGCCGCCTCATCCTGGTGTCCCGAGGTTTGCACGCGTTTTTTGCTACCTTAATGTAGTTAGTTACTTGTTTGAACACATTTTGTCGATGCCCTACGTAGGTAGCAACCCATTTGCACAAAAATCATACCTGCGCAGTGAGATGCGCAGTGGCTACAGAGCCACAAAGTCGCCCCTCATCCTGGTGTCCCGAGATTTGCACGGGTATTCTCGGTACCTAAACGTGGTGGGTTTGGTGTTTAAACACGTTTTTCAGGTGCCCTAGATGGTTAGCAACCTAACTGCAAAAAATCACATTCGCACACCGAGGTGCGCCATGGCAACAGAGCCGCAAAGTATACCGTGCAATATGGCTATACAGTCAATTCGCATTATCTCGACTACTCTTGTGTCGATATTTCGTTGTCTCGATTGAAAATCAAAAGTCCCGATTTTTTTCCCTTCTTTATCTATATGAAAAAATCATGTTTGTCTCGATCTTTTTTTCTCGACTTTTTCGCTCTCTCGACTATAAATTTGAGTCCCAAATTGTTTTTTTACTATAAAATTATCATGTTTAAGTCGACTAGACAAAGATACTATCGGCGATCCGTTGAGGTGCGAATAATAACACACGCCCATTGTTTATCGATTAGCGACTGTATAGATAA